>JAAOOA010002444.1:0-48972 GCA_012861695.1 Trematomus loennbergii
AGAGGAGGAAGAAGTATTCAGATGTATTACTAAAGTATTAATACCACAGTGTAGAAATACTGTTACAAGTATTGCTATTTTCTACATAACACACACATGAATACCCCTATTCACCTGTTTTACACCGCTCTTACAACCATATAAGACTCATGTTATTCGACCCATATTAGCCCGTAACTACAATCTTATTACACCCATATTGCACATGGACATCGCCTTTCGAAAGACCATTTAAAGGTTAATATGAACTAGAAAGTAACTAAGGCAGTAAAATAAATGGAGAGGAGAAAAGCCCAGTAGTTGCTTCCAACAGGAAGTGGAGTTGTGGAATAAACCTCAGAATTGTACTTAAGAACAGTACTTGAGTTAATATACTTAGTTAATGCCCGACACGGCCCTTCAGTACTCTGACACATTATGAAACACAGAGATTCAAATAAATCAGAGCCTGAGAATTCTCTGTTTTCTGCCAGGATGGTAACGAGCAGGACTGTGACATGCAGACAGGACTTGTTTGACGAGGGGACCTTTCCATTGCACACACACACATATATATATACGCACGCACGCACGCACGCACGCACGCACGCAGGCACGCAGGCACGCAGGCACGCACGCACGCACGCACGCACGCACGCACGCACACACACACACACACACACACACACACACACAACACACACACACACACACACACACACACACACACACACAATGCTGGCCACAATAACTTATCGATCCCCTGGTCTCAGATTCGAATCCAATCTAACATTTGAGACAGTGGAGAAATCGTTTCCTGTCCCCTGTAACAACGTGTCCAACTGTAGACTAGTGTGTGTGGGTGTGTGTGTGTGTGTGTGTGTGTGTGTGTGTGTGTGTGTGAGGGCGAGGCAGAGATTAATAACGACATCCACAGAACAAGCTGCTCTCCCGTGTGGATCGCTGCACTAATAAAAAACGTCTAGCTCTTGTTTAAGAGAGGAAACATATTGATTTTTTTGTACTGTGTTTGTGTGTGTGTGTGTGTGTGTGTGTGTGTGTGTGTGTGGTGTGTGTGTGTGGGTGTGGTGTGTGTGTGTGTGTGTGTGTGTGTTTTTTTTACCTGCCAGAAATCAGCCACTGTGGAGGGCAGTGGGCCTTGAGTGGCGATGTAGGCCGGGTTCCTCGGATCATGATCCATCTGAGGGGAGAGGAAGACATTTTTAGAAAAGATGTAATGTAATATCTTTTTCACACATTAAATACATATACCATATCAAATATTAAACCTGTGTTCATTATATTTAACACTGGATTTACGATGGAATTAAGGATCCTTTTCCAGAGAGTCCTTGACAAAACAGCAGAGGACAAAAGATAAAGAAGTCGGTGCAAGAAGTGAGATTACAACAGTGGCTCTAACACAGAGCATTAAATAAAACATTACATTTTAAAGCAGGTTCATCAGGAGTTCAGGCCAAGGAAGAAGGAGGGGAACTTTTTAAAGTATTGCTCTGGCTAGTCTGAACATCAGCAGGGGAGGACTCTTTAAAGTTGAGACACGACATACTGATATACACCTGAACATCAGCAGGAGAGACTCTTTAAAGTAGAGACACTACATACTGATATACACCTGAACATCAGCAGGAGAGGACTCTTTAAAGTAGAGACACTACATACTGATATACACCTGAACATCAGCAGGGAGGACTCTTTAAAGTAGAGACACTACATACTGATATACACCTGAACATCAGCAGGAGAGGACTCTTTAAAGTAGAGACACTAAATACTGATATCCACCTGAATATCCGCAGGAGAGGACTCTTTAAAGTAGAGACACTACATACTGATATACACCTGAACATCAGCAGGAGAGGACTCTTTAAAGTAGAGACACTACATACTGATATACACCTGAACATCAGCAGGAGAGGACTCTTTAAAGTAGAGACACTAAATACTGATATCCACCTGAATATCCGCAGGAGAGGACTCTTTAAAGTAGAGACACTACATACTGATATACACCTGAACATCAGCAGGAGAGGACTCTTTAAAGTAGAGACACTACATACTGATATACACCTGAACATCAGCAGGAGAGGACTCTTTAAAGTAGAGACACTATACTGATATACACCTGAACATCAGCAGGAGAGGACTCTTTAAAGTAGAGACACTACATACTGATATACACCTGAACATCAGCAGGAGAGGACTCTTTAAAGTAGAGACACTACATACTGATATACACCTGAACATCAGCAGGAGAGACTCTTTAAAGTAGAGACACTCCATACTGATATACACCTGAACATCAGCAGGAGAGGACTCTTTAAAGTAGAGACACTACATACTGATATACACCTGAAGATCAGCAGGAGAGGTCTCTTTAAAGTAGAGACACTACATACTGATATATACCTGAACATCAGCAGGAGAGGACTCTTTAAAGTAGAGACACTCCATACTGATATACACCTGAACATCAGCAGGAGAGGACTCTTTAAAGTAGAGACACTACATACTGATATACACCTGAACATCAGCAGGAGAGGACTCTTTAAAGTAGAGACACTACATACTGATATGAACCTGAAAATGACATAGGGTCCCTTTAAGCTACAGAAATGTCTCCCTTGTCTCATTATCATTTCAAAATGACTTGATGGTTCGTGATGAAGAAGGTACGAGTTTCTAGTTTCTTCTTCCTTAACGTTAATTGCAGAAGGAAGGCGTAGGAGTCGAGAACAAACGACAGGAGACCAACGTGAGGTGAGTGAGCGAAGACGTGAGTGACAGCCCTGCTTATTACGATGCAAATTTTAACGGTAAATGTAGTAATTGGGAAGACCGATTTAGCTGGAAGCAATTACAGAGGGAAGACGGAGGATTTCTGGGGCGTTCTCTGCACACAAACTGCCTTTAAATGGTTTCTCTGTTTCCTTTTATGAATGCCAAACAATACTAATGCACTTAAGATGAAGTGGCTGAGAGGAGAAGTGGTGACATGTACCAGAGAGTGCATATTAAAACATTCAAAGATGGATTCGCTTAATGGAAAAATAAACGCTGAACAGTAAATTGAACCTGGTCGTCTTTTTCTAGATGGCTCTTTCTTTACTTGAGTTCAATTTCACTAAACCAAAACGGCACGGCATATGAGCAATAATATTTTAGACATGAAAAAGTGGCAATATTCAATTGTATAGTAAATACTATTTTTTGTATCCTTATCTGTATCCTTATCTGTATCCTCATCATACTATGCCTCCTGACACCACGCACGCACGCACGCACGCACGCACGCACGCACGCACGCACGCACGCACGCACGCACGCACGCACGCACGCACGCACGCACACCACACACACACACCACACACACACACACACACACACACACACACACACACACACACACACACACACACACACACACACACACACACACACTCCTAAAAGACGGGACAAAGCAATTATACGTTATTGAGTATTTGCCTCAAATTCGGAAGGAACGAATAAGTCCATTTATGTGTGTGTGTGTGTGTGTGTGTGTGTGTGTGTGTGTGTGTGTGTGTGTGTGTTTGTGTGTGTGTGTGTGTGTGTGTGTGTGTGTGTGTGTGTGTGTGTGTGTGTGCGATCGCAACCTGTCTTTAATGTGTAATGTTAGATCTGTCTCTACAGTCTGACACCTCGGTGAGGGTGACGTTCACATATTCTACTAACTTTAAGTTAACTTAAGTTAATCATCTTCTAATTCAAAATGCAGTAGTCCTCCTTGACCTACAAACATTTACACTTATTTTAATTCATAAACTAAGTGAGATGTCGTGTTGGAGGAGAATTAAGTCCTGTCTGATCTAACCATTCCTAGTTCAGAAGGTTTAGACCTAACTAAATATCTAAAACTAATATCCATCATCTCTGCGTATTCAATTAAATACAGATGTAAAATGTACCCTGATAAGTTACGCCTATATATTAGTGAATTGTCGTGTTGGAGGAGTTTTGGTCTTAAAAGTCCTGTCTGATCAAACCATTCCTAGTTGAGAAGGTATAGACCAAACTAAATGACTCTGAACCACCATGTTGGGATTTAAACATGAGGCTAAAGACCTCGCCTCGTAAAATAACCATCATCTCTGTAGCGTCCCTTGTTGGCTCTGCCTCCAGCTGCTGGTCGCAATTAAAACTCAGCAGGAGACATCCAGACAAATATCTAATGAGAAGCTGAGCGTATAACATCCAGGAAGGCTGTGCAACGCTTTAATGATGCACTTTAGCTAATGTGTGTTAGCCTTACTTTAGCTAACACACACAGGAACATCTGGTGGATTAAATGACAACTGTTCATCCAGTTTGAGGGTCTTTTTCTCACCAGCTGTAGTGAAGTGGTTCTTGGATTGCATTTTCTACATCTGTGTTTGAGGTATTTCTCTGACTATAATTCACTAATACACTACGAATCCTTCTGTGTAAGTTATTCACGTTACTGGGATTTTGGCAGGCACCTCACAGGGAATTTAAATCAGTCATATGTGGGGCGGAGTGGCGCAGAGGGCTGTGCGTTTGATCATCAGATCAAGGGGGCGTTGGGGAACTCCAATTCGAAACCCGCGTCTGCCGCCTCTGCGTCAGGCCGTTGTGTCCTTGGGCAAGACACTTCACCCGAATTTGCTCCTGTGGGTATTGTCCACAGTACATGTATGATATTAATGTGTACTTGTAAAAGCGCCTCGATGACTTTGAGGTGTGAAGATGGGCGGTGTGGCGCAGTGGGCTGTGCATTGATTATCAGATCAAGGGGGCGAAACCCGCCGCCGCTGCGTCTGTAAAGCCGTGTGTCCTTGGGCAAGACACTTCACCTGCTCCTGTGGGTATTGTCCACAGTACATGACCGTTACATGTACGTCTGATATGTATGTGTAACGTGTATCTGTAAAGCGCTTTGGGTCATGGAAAAAGCGCTATAAGGAATTATTATTATTATTATATGAGGTACGTTTAAAGAAAAGGCAGTGTGTTGTTTGATACAGTTCACGGGTAAAATGAGTAAAATCATGACAGTTTTAACCAAATCTGGTCATGGTAGAATCCTTCAAAGGTATGATATGATATTTTACACGGTTTGAATAACTGATGTCCATTCTGCTATATAACAGATAACTATCTATTTGTTAGGAACTGGTGCCAAATAGTAATTTAATTGTAGTTAAAACTATAGACGTGACAAATATCAGCGAATAATAACTCACATTTTGAAATCTCATAGCCTACGTTTTTTATGGTCTAGAATTATAACTTCTTAGGAAAACTCTAAGAGCTCTTCTGCAGAATGATGTTTTAAAATCTAGAGAGATGTAGATAATTTGAAGTGTTTCAATGGATGTCAGTAACTATAAATAGTAATATTGTTTTATATTATAGTTACGATGAAAGAATGTTATTTGGCCGGGCAACCATGACATTGAATATGTTTTATCATCAAATCTCAAACATCTCGTTTCTTCGCTTGAGGATTGTGGTAGAAATTGTTCCTTAAATAACCTCAGTGTGTACCGTATGTTCACATACAGTCATCCTATTATATATGTTTGTGTGTGTGTGTGTGTGTGTGTGTGTGTGTGTGTGTGTGTGTGTGGTGTGTGTGTGTGTGTGTGTGTGTGTGTGTGTGTGGGAGGTGAGAATGTATGCACAGTGTTCACATGTGAGAGTGTGCTTAAACGTGTCTGAGTGGGTGTCTGCACTGAAGGTTTTATATCGTGTGTGTGTGTGAGTGACAGGAGTATACATGCTTGTGTGTGTAAGTGTGTACATTTCAGTGTCTTTTCATGTTCTCCTCAGAGTGTGTGAGATATACACGTGTGTGTGTGTGTGAGTGAGTGTGTGTGTTTCTTTCTTGTGCTTGCGTGGGTACATGTGTTCCAGCGGTTTTTTGTGCTAGTGCCATTGTTCCTGTGAAGTTTTGATTCCTTCTCAGCTTCTCTCACACACACATACCCCCCCCACACACCCCCCCCCACACACACACACACACTTATGGTGCGATGCCCAGATTTGAAATGCATAGCGTTTCTGTTGCTTTTATGGAATACCAGTGTGTGTGCCTCGGGGGAAACGTACACACACTACTCCGACACTGGTTTCCAAATTGATACACTCCCTTACTGATTTCACACGCTCTTTCTTCCTCTTCATCTTCATCTTCCTACAGGCTGTTTAAATCTGCACCGCAATCAAGGAAAAGGCCTCGGCGAGTGGCGTAACACACCGTAACAGTAAACACAAACTAGCGACAAATTAGCATAACCCAAGGTCAAAACAATCACTTCCCCAACACCCCGCAGATCTAGCGAGCGAGAGAGAGAGTCGTGCGCATGTCCTTCCCCACGCCTTGTGTTTGCTGCGAAACCATCATTAATATTCATGGAGCAGAACCTACACACTGCTGCTGGAGCTAAGCAAGCGTAGCATCAAAACGTATATATTGTACGACGGGAGGCTGCCTTTGTTCCCGCGGGATGATGGAGCCTGGCATGGTGTAGCGTTGGTGAAGAATGGAGTTAAAATGCAGAGGAGGCAGAGGTGGGAAGTAGCGGAGTACAAATACTTTGTTTCTGTACTGAAGTGCATTTTTCTGGTATCAGTACTTTACTCCACTACTTATTTTTCTGAGGACTTTTTACTTTGACTTCTTACATTTTGAACACAATACCTGTACTTTCTACTTCTCACATGTTGAACACAAATACCTGTACTTTCTACTTCTTACATTTTGAACACAAATACCTGTACTTTCTACTTCTTACATGTTGAACACAAATACCTGTACTTTCTACTTCTTACATGTTGAACCCAAATACCTGTACTTTCTACTTCTTACATGTTGAACACAAATACCTGTACTTTCTACTTCTTACATTTTGAACACAAATACCTGTACTTTCTACTTCTTACATGTTGAACACAAATACCTGTACTTTCTACTTCTTACATGTTGAACACACATACCTGTACTTTCTACTTCTTACATGTTGAACACAAACACCTGTACTTTCTACTTCTTACATGTTGAACCAAATACCTGTACTTTTCTACTTCTTACATGTTGAACCCAAATACCTGTACTTTCTACTTCTTACATTTTGAACACAAATACCTGTACTTTCTACTTCTTACATTTTGAACACAAATACCTGTACTTTCTACTTCTTACATGTTGAACCCAAATACCTGTACTTTCTACTTCTACATGTTGAACACAGATACCTGTACTTTCTACTTCTTACATCTTGAACACAAATACCTGTACTTTCTACTTCTTACATTTTCCAAACAGGCTGTTCCTTTAGTTTGAATGTGTGTTTGGTGGCGTGATCATTATTATTTAGAGTCATTGCGTGCCTATTGATTTGAACACGATCCGTGTATCCATCATTTCCTGGTCTTCTAAAGAAGAGGGACCAATGAAAACGTTGTCATGTTGCCGTTGTTCAGCATGGAAACATTCATTAGCTAACATGACATTATTGTTCTATTAATATAAAGGGAGGTCAGGTACTCTTTAAAGCAGCTGCTAGTTATGGGTACTTTTTACTGAAGTACATTTCAAAGCCCTTTTACTTTTACTTGAGTAAAGAAGTTTAGTCAGTACTTCTACTTTTACCAGAGTATTTTTAAAACACGAGTATCTGTACTTCTACTTGAGTAAAGGATGTGTGTACTTTTGTACTTACGATGGGGCTGGCGTTGATGTAATCAAGTTTCCTTGGCTGTTCTCCACCTTCAAGGGGATTCTGGAGTGATCATCTGGAACACAAACGGAGGACATCAGGAAATGTTGTCTTCAAATCGCTCTAAGGAGTCTAAGGAGTTTCCATGTTAAATGCATAGCACTGAGTTATTATTGGCGTAAATGTTGAGTATGAAGGACTCCCACTGTAGTCTCAATATACTTCTGTACTTATAGTTGCTATGTTGAGTGCATAAGTGCATCCAAATGAACCTGGATCGTGCTCTCATTACGGTCAAAAAGTTGAGTGTGTAACGCTGGACACACTGAACGGCAGCCATTTTGTTATTGGGATAATTGAGCGATTTATTAGGATTTTCCTCACAAACAATAACGTTGTTTCAAATGTTCTTACAATGTTGCTAGCTCCAAATTTAAAGTGTGGCAACATGTAATATAGTGTAACGAATAAGACTGAAAGAAAATATTGAAGAAGGGCAATATACACTTTTTGAGTATATTTGGGGGTCATTTGGGAACATGCAAACAGGAATCCAAGATTGTAGTCAGCTGTTTTGTTGATGGTAGAAAGCATCAAGTCAACTTCTGGGATTTGCCCTCCATCCTCTCAGGTCCACTTACACCTTTTTGGGGAATGTTAAATCATCCTATTCTGTACTTTCCTCCCTTAACGAGCGAGTTGCAGGAGAAGCCAGTGGTGCTTCAAATAGGAAGCACAATGTATTCCTCCTGACAAACTGCTTTCCCTGCTGACAACCTGGATTTCATTAAGCGCGGCCCGGTGTAGAGAATGGTCTATTTCCACAGAAGCTTACCACTTTTAATCATTGATGAGGTCGGTGCAGGAGAGCTTAATAGAAAACTAATTTACAACCCTTCTGCTCGCTGCATCTGCTTCTGATAATAGCGTCCGGGCGGAGAGTATAAGGAGTGTTGTCGAGACAAGTGATGATCAGGAGGAGAGTTTTGGTTCCTTTTAGATTGTAGGGGTTGTCTGCCCTCCATTAAAGAAGAGGACACAATGTTTTCTTTCCTCTACATGTCTCTTATCGTGCTACCTGTGGTGCAAATGCTTTTAGAATCCTATGAAGTAGAGCCCAGGTTGACGGTTAAATATAATCTCCTGTGCATTGCATACTGAAATTTAGAAATCCAGTTTCACAGAGTCTCAATAAAGTCACCTTACACAATTATACAATGTCATTATGATAAAGAAATTATCATATTTGTTACTTTGTTGAGTTTTTGCAGACATGTAAACCAAAGAATTGAGCCACAATTGAAATGCAGATCACGTTTTGTTAGCATTAGCATGTTTGCACAAAATCAAAATGTACTTTAAAGTGGACCTATCATGCTATATTTGAATAATATAGTGTAGGACCATACCTATATTATACATATTTATACTTTTTTTTTTTCAAAATACCAAACAGATCATGCATTTTAGCCATGCCTCATTTCGCTCAATTTGACATTTTCTAGCTCTGTTTTAGCAAGGGCAGATTCAGTGAGAACAGCACCACCTACAGGCCTGGCATATGTACTACAGCGTCTCCAGCGCTTTCGAACGGCAATGGCCGTGGCTGTCTCCTCCTGATTGGTGGAGTTGGCCCAATAGCCGTAGCGCCACCGTCCTGACGTCAGGACAGTGTTCAAATCTGGATCAGTTTTTATCAGATCCGTTGCAGCCCCTTTTTTAGAGATTTGGGTATGGAGGAAAATAGAGAGGGTTGTGTTTTCTGACACTTGGTGAGTTCCCTGGAACACCGGGGACACATATTCATGTATAAAAGACGTACAAAGTGCATTTTGCATGATAGGTCCCCTTTAAATATTTTTTAGCTATTTGTTTTGGTTTCTTACCAAAAAAGAACTGCCTAATCTGTCATTAATGTTGTGTTTTATATATTTTAAGTGTGTTATATTTTATGAATGTTTACTCTGTAAAGTGTCTTTGAGTTTCTAGAAAAGCGCTCTATAAATAAAATGCAATATTGTTATTATTACCTGTATCTTTTAATCTTTGATAATGGTTTTAGTAACACAATCAGATTCAGATCATCTGATACTTTGTGGTGCGAGTACTGATATTTTTGTGCTGATTTCCAATTAATCTTGTCTTTTTCATGATAAGAAACACAAAGCGTGACCAATCTGAGCCGTTATAGTAACTGTGGATGCAGTCATGCAGCAGTGAAGCAGTATTTATGTATTTTGGTTAATGATTATTCAAACTTCTCTGGTCATTGCATGACAACACCAAAAGCAAGGGAGAAGAGAAATCAGTTGTAGTAACCCAAGATATTAACACATTACTAAAATCTAATCTAAATGCTAATGTACGCTTGACTGCTACTCAGATAGACCCTAAGAAATTAATCCAAACTGAGAGACTTCACAGCTTACATGCTACGACGCTTTAGCATGTTTACACAAACTTACAATGTACCTTAAGTGTTTTTCAGCTAATGGTCGATACTGGATTTAGTGACAGAATCAGGGGTCTTGTAAGAGATACTTAGTGGTGCGATTACTGATTTTTTGGGCTGATTCCCAATTTCAAGTTGTCCTTTTCATGATAAGCTAATGAACACTTGACTGCTACTCAGATAGACCCTAGGAATGAATCCAAAATAAGAGACTTATATGGCTTACATGCTACCACGGCGGAGGAGCGGTTCTTCTTGGTGTTCCCCTCCTTCAGACCCGCGGTGCAGGCGTTGGGCTCGGCCTGATACGCACACAGAGCCTCCCACTCCTTCGCCAGGCGGTCCTTATTCTTCATGTGGTCCTCCATGTAGGACTGAGGGAGGAGAGAAGAGAGAGAGGAGGTGGTGAGGAGAACATCTGGAGACACTGTACACATCTACTATAATCCTGTTTCTTTACACTACTTTAATGCAATTATTATCAACGTTTGTGTCATTTTCTACCTAAAGAACCAGATAACAGGATGTTCTCTTAGGGAAGAGGGTTTTAATTGATTTGTGAACCACACAATTTCACATATTTCAGCCTGTGATGTTACCTTTAAGATGATGAACGTCAAGTATATGTTTAACTTAAAGGTTTAGTAGGAAGTCTGTCAGTTGCTTATGGTAAAATGCATTTTGTGCATGTCATGTGAGATGCCTGTCCGTTCTTGTATGACTTTAAAGATGACATTATTCATAGGCTTTATTTGACATTATGCTCATCCAATACGTAATCATAATAGTTCAGTAAAATAGATGAAATGTATGCATCTCTTTTGATTATCCTTTCCACTCACTTCTTTTATGAAAATGACCTGGACATATTAAACCATGAATAGCGTCCTAACTGCATGTCTTCATTATTTCCTAATTTGCATTTTAATCAGAGTTCTTATCCACTCTCTACCTGAAATACAGACGTACCATTATAGGTTTTCATAATTAAGGAACACTGTGACTTTGATGAACTGTCTGCTAATGAACCTGGCATATTGAATTCATTCTTACTGAAGTTGTTTTGAGCAAAATGTGCTCAGCTCAGCTGCTAGTGTGAGATAATGAAGCTTGTTTCTTCTCGTTAGCAAATCTTAAAAATAAGGCATTTTACAAACAAATGACTGTCAGAGAAAAAGCTTTCAGCCTCATTTCAAAGAGATTTTTCTAGCTTGTTTTAAGACTGACTAGTAACTACTGTGTAAAGAATCACATGGAATCAGATTTCTATTGTTTCGATGTGAAATCAGGACATAAAGCAATAATGAATCATATCAGCTTTGAATGGGCCTTACAGTTAAATCCAATGTATCCCAATACAATACTTAATTGATGGGTAGACATGAAATTGTGATACGAGCTCCATGTTCTAATCATTTCTAATCAAAGTAGCTCTGCCAAGCATCCGATGGTGGTCAGACTAATCTTGTTTTTAAAAAGCTGGCACCAAATATGGATCGTTTAGTAATGGATGAGGGTGGAAAGGAGCCTGTGTGGATCTTTAAATGGCTCCGAGATGATTAATGGTGGCAGTAACAAATGGGGCTGATCTTAATCAGAATTAGCTTCCGAAAAAAGGCCCTTAATGGCTTTTCTGCTAAAATGAGAGGAGTTTGTTAAAAATGGGAGGCCAGACTTCCGGCCGGCGAAGATACGGGAAAAGTTTCAGGTTTTAATGCAGATATGAGGTTTTATAACATGTGTTTTTACACTAAACACGCAGCAGGTCGGGTTTCTTCTGTTAGTCGTTTACGGAGCTTAACAGGCTCAGTGTCGAACAGCGGGCTTTATATCTTCACAAGAGCATTGTGTAAGGATGAAAACACACACACACACACACACACACACACACACACACACACACACACACACATGTACGCAGTGTAACACCATCCTTTCCTTGTTGTTCTATCAGCTATCTTTTATATTTGCTTCACAGCTAAAAGCAGCGATGATGTAACAGGAAGCTGCGACCCTCCACCTGCACACAGACGCTTATCGACAGCAGGGGGTCTAAATCCTTCAAAACACACACACACACACACACACAACACACACTGGCACACACAAAGGATATGCACATACACACGTTTGAAGTACAATCACACATAAAGGTTTTTATAAGGTTACATACAAACACAGCGAGTCCACCCACACGGGCTCACAGATATAGACTTTAAAACACACACAGCAAACACTCACATACGCACATCGTGGAAAGGATACACACACACACACACACACACACGCACATACATACATTCAAAAAGCATAAGCTAAATGAAATGTAAAAGCGTAATTTAATGATAAAAAAAAAAACAACAACAAGCATACTGTACACACTATCACACAAACACAAGAATGAAGTACACACACATATACAGTCAGTGCACATAAAACACACACAAATACACACACTCAACTACACTCACACACACACACACATACCAGGGAAAGAACTCACACTATAAGAAGACCCGACATGCATTCAAAGTACAGACACATACTGACACACAACATTATGTATATATATATATATGATCAAAGAAAAAAATGTATCACACGAACACACACCATTCAGTAGATACAAGAAGATGAACAGTCTTACAGAACACACACACACACACACACACACACACACACACCACACACACACACACACACACACACACACACACACACAACACACACACACACACACACACACACCACACACACACACACACACACACACACACACACAACACACACACACCACACCACAACACACACACACACACACACACACACACACACACACACACACTCTCTCTAATGCCACAGTAATAGGGTTTTGAGGCTGTGTAAAGGGATTACTGCAATCCAATCAGGAGGTGCTGGGATCACCATGTGTCGTCCAAACACTGAATAATCCCCTTACTGCTGAGAGGGCGGGGGGGGGGTTACAGCTGCTAAAGGTGCTCAATAAATAAAAAGAAACACGCAATAAGACTCTTCAACCATTGTGGCTCTGACGCTCTGTGTAAACTGCAGCAGTGAAGAAGGAGGTGATGTCATGCGTCGGCCATATTGGTTCAAAAGCGACTAAAAGGGAAAGGGGATTCTGAGCCGAGAGGGGAGATAAATGTATCAAGTGTCTTTCAATTTGGTACATTTTTGGTGTTCAGACCGCATCACTGTTTGGATGCTACACTACATTTCCCAGAATGCACCTGTTTGTCTAACTGAACGAGTGTTAATGACGCTATTTGACTGGATTTTCTGACACTTGTTGTTGCTGCTAGTGTGTTTTATAGAATTGTATGCATTTAAATGGTCTGCAAAGGTTAAAATAGAGGCATACATACACATATGAACCTGATAATGAGCATGATATGTCCACTTTCAAGAACATACAACACACCCTCCTTCTGTATTTAGTTTTTTTTTCATCCGTCTATTTGCTAATATTAATTTTCTTAAGGAATAAGGCACCTTAACATGAGAAGACATTTTAAATTGGGATCCATGCTGTTTTGAGAATATTAGCTCGTGACGCCCAGTATGATTGAATTTACCATTTAATGTTTCATGCTATATATTTAAATCAAAAAACCTCTAAAAGTAGCTTGTGTTTCCTGAACAAGTCGGTTATTCTAACAACACATTAGTTCTAGTTTTGTCTGATCAAAAATATTGCTAAAGCATCACTTTTCATTTTTCTACATCGTGTAATCAATCATCATCAATCACTCTGCGTCCATCCATCACTTCCTGTCCAGCTTTTATTTAAAAGCTTACATCATCCTGACACACCAGTCTAACTCCTCCACAGCTGAATGCTTTTTCCTCCTCGTCCGATTACATTTAGAGCAATTTTAAAATCATTTCCTGAAGCCTGTCGTACCAAAAACACCACAACAAATTCCCAACTCAGTTAATCTCACCGGAGTCTCTCTCTCTCTCTCTGCAGGATAATCTATAACACTTACTGAAGCGGCAACAAAAGACAAGATAATGTGCTTTATATGCAGTCGACTAATCCTCTTAAGACACAAGCAGAGAGGATGTAGAAGAAGGGGGGAGGGGTTGGTCACATGGGACAAAGTAATACATTAAGATAAGATGGTGAAAGCTGTTTCTCCTCAAATTAAAATCAGTGGGTGGAGGATGACAGGGAATCTACTTGGAAAGGCAATTATTGTTTTCTGTTAGTGGAGGAGGCGCTGCAGCTCGTCAGCCGTCACTTTATTCCTTCTCTCTCCACACCCGAGATTTTTATTAATTGTTCAACAGTTGCCTCACATGGCGGCGCCAAGCTCCACTCACTTTGTGATGGATTTGCTCTCTTGCTGTGACGGACCTCTGGAGAAAAAAAAATGTCTCGGAAATGTTGACTGGGTCTCTTTTTTGTGGCCGTTAAACTCTGCTCAGTCTCTAGTTGATATCATGATGTGAATCTAAATAGTGTGCTCTCTTGTAAGTGTGAATATTTTAGTAAAAGTGACAGCTAGACATGCAAAAGGAAAATAAGAGCAGTATGAAAAAGTAATGTTTGATCTTATGAAAGAGAAAAGAAGAGGGAAGGAAAGGGTCACGTCCTGCTCTAACCTGCTCAAAGTCAATGTTTTTTTAATGTGTATTTGGTTGTTAGCGTGAAATACGAGATTTTAACGTTTTGTTCCACGACTTAAAATACGAGGTTCCTAACAAGTGTCTAAATGAGACGATTAAACGACATCACGCCCAACATTAGCCACCTTTAGCGGTGGTGACGTGAAGTCATGTACCGTACTGTAGTTCCTTTATAGCCCAACATTAGCCGCCTTTAGCTTAGCGGTGGTGACGTGAAGTCATGTGACCGTGTCTGTAGTTCCTTTATAGCCCAACATTAGCCGCCTTTAGCTTAGTGGTGGTGCCGTGAAGTCATGTGACCGTGCTGTAGTTCCTTATAGCCCAACATTAGCCACCTTTAGCTTAGCGGTGGGGACGTGAAGTCATGTGACCGTGCTGTAGTTAGTTTATAGCCCAACATTAGCCGCCTTTAGCTTAGCGGTGGTGACGTGAAGTCATGTGACCGTGCTGTAGTTCCTTTATAGCCCAACATTAGCCACCTTTAGCTTAGCGGTGGTGACGTGAAGTCATGTGACCGTGTTGTAGTTCCTTTATAGCCCAACATTAGCCACCTTTAGCTTAGCGGTGGTGACGTGAAGTCATGTGACCGTGCTGTAGTTCCTTTATAGCCCATTAGCCGCCTTTAGCTTAGCAGTGGTGACGTGAAGTCATGTGACTGTGCTGTAGTTCCTTTATAGCCCAACATTAGCACCTTTAGCTTAGCGATGGTGACGTAAGTCATGTGACCGTGCTGTAGTTCCTTTAGCCCAACATTAGCCACCTTTAGCTTAGCGGTGGTGAGGGAAGTCATGTGACCGTGCTGTAGTTCCTTTATAGCCCAACATTAGCCACCTTTAGCTTAGCGGTGGTGACGTGAAGTCATGTGACCGTGCTGTAGTTCGTTTATAGCCCAACATTAGCCACCTTTAGCTTAGCGGTGGTGACGTGAAGTCATGTGACCGTGCTGTAGTTCGTTTATAGCCCAACATTAGCCACCTTTAGCTTAGCGGTGGTGAGTGAGTCATGTGACCGTACTGTAGTTCCTTTATAACAGTGTTTAGCTGCAGTTTGCTTCACTATGTGTGAGCTGTCCAAGGCGCGAAACACACCAACAGCTGTATCCATTACTAATCCCATTTCTCTTCCTTCACAGCAGTAACTGCTCACATTAAAAGGAGAGAAGGGGAGTTCACAGCTCCCTCACATTAACTACAGATCACACATTATCACTTGATGTGTTGATGAGCTCCAGACTCCTCTCAGCTCCCTCCATGGAATCAACACGCAGTTAAATGTGCCGACAACTTCTCATCAGCAGGAAGACACCTAAATGTGCATTTAGAAGGTTTTAATGGTATTAAACAGTCAAGCAGTTGTGTGGGGTAGACTATGTTTATTATCCTTATATTTAATGGACCTTTTCACAGACTCTCTGCTGAGTCTCTTGTGTAGCAGAGTAACATCTAAATGTGTTTTTTATCTGACTTTCCTGCATGAGGACCCAGTTTATGTTAGGTCATTTAATTCTAGGATATTAAATATATATGCACGATAAACTTTTTATATATCTCGTAAAGATATAGTCAAATAAACGCGCAGAGCTGTCAGCCCGTAACTGATAAGAGCAAAGACATTTCGATCTCGTATGAGAGGAGGAGATTACAAATCAGAGACAGTGACAATAAAGATATTTACGACTTAAAGCCTTCGGAATAACTTGTTTTTAGATAAATACGCTGGCCCTGTTTAGGTGGCTTAAAAGGTGACTCCATACTTGTATGTCACTATTATTTTCTTGGCCAAGCTTTTAATAATCTAAGTATCATAAAAACATCAGATCCAGTTTCTCAAGCGATTTTGTTTCCAAAAACAAATGCAATCACACACTGAAAACACTCAAACGTTGACATGAAATCAAAAGTATTATGTCAACAGATTTCACATACTTGTATGAGGTTAGAAATGATAAAAAATAAATCATGTTCACTTAATATGATTGCTTTCCATTAAAGTGGACCTATCATGCTATATTTGAATAATATAGTGTAGGACCATACCTATATAAGGCATATTTATACTTTTATTTTTTTTTCAAAATACCAAACGATCATGCATTTTAGCCATGCCTCATTTCGCACTATTTGCACTTTTTTTTAGCAAGGGCAGATTCAGTGAGAACAGCACCACCTACAGGCCTGGCATATGTAACTACAGCGTCTCCAGCGCTTTCGAACGGCAATGGCCGTGGCTGTCTCCTCCTGATTGGTGGAGTTGGCCCAATAGCCGTAGCGCCACCGTCCTGACGTCAGGACAGTGTTCAAATCTGGATCAGTTTTTATCAGATCCGTTGCAGCCCCTTTTTTAGAGATTTGGGTATGAGGAAAATAGAGAGGGTTGTGTTTTCTGACACTTGGTGAGTTCCCTGGAACACCGGGGACACATATTCATGTATAAAAGACGTGCAAAAGTGCATTTTGCATGATAGGTCCCCTTTAACCTTTGTCAATTTGCTGACATAACACATTTAATTAAAATCAACATTTCAGTTCTTCAGAGCATGTTAGGACTTTGGAGAGGATGTACGTGCTGGCATCTTCATCTCACCTCCCAACATGTTATTAATCATGAGTCTGTGTCCTTCGCTCACGTCCACTTACAATGTCTACATTATAATACACTCAGTAATCAGTGTGACCAGACTGCAGCCCACACACCAAATGAATACTTAACGAAGCACCAGCCACACTTCATTTCTCTCCTCTTATGTCTCTCTCTAAGCGATGCCGCCTCTGCAGAGACAAAGCTAACGCACTTGAAGAAGTTCAGAACCTCGCTGTCTACAAACTCAAATCTATTATCATGCGTGCGTGACCGCGGCGCATCAAACGCATGAATCGCACCCCGCTGTGGGCTCCTTTTCCAGAGGAACACTTTGGCAGGATGGAGTAAAAACAACACAGCGCGTCTCTGCAGAAGGGAGTCCTTTTCTCCTGAACACAACGCGCTGAAAATCTCAGGGGTAATTAGTATCTTTGTGCCTATTGAACACATCAAAAAGGGTCTGTCACATCTCGCTTCATAATGCACTGAGAGGAAGAGGAGGAGGAGGAGGAGGAGGAGGGTGGGTGGGTGAAGTGAATAGCTATATATTGTAATTATGCCAAGAGAAATGAAACCGAGGTTCAATAGAGATTTTCATCTGCAGGAGAGGAGAGGGGAAGAGGGAGGCGAGAGGGGAGAGGGGACGCATGTCTTTAGGAACTGTGGGTGTAATGAGAGTACAGAAACAAAAGGAGAGAGATGAAATTTGCAGGAATGCAACGAGTCAAAAGCATGCAGGGAAAAACCATATTAGATGTAAGAAGGAGGTGATGGTATGTTTTGGATACTAATATTACAGTGCTGACTTTCCTTTCTTTTCTTTTTACTTCCTGGACATCATTTTTTTATATATATATCCTGCTTACTTTTGAAGTAAACGGTTATTTTGTGTTTTTTTTGTAATTATTGAGTGTTCTTGTATTTTGATGTGTTTTTTTATACCTCGGGACTGTGGGAAACAGTATTTCGATCTTTCTGTGTGTACAAAACATATTTTCAGATTGACAATAAAGTTGACTTTGACTGATAATGACACAACTTTATAACACGTGCGCTTCTATTGGCTAAGGGGCAGGATATCTCCAAAACTAAATACAACTATGAACCTGAGAAATGGCGTAATATGTTGTTATTATATAGTGACGGCCCCAGAGCCTGTGGCCTGTGAGTGTGCAGGTGTGTTGCAGGTCCTGTGATGGGGGTGGAGCTGAAGAGGCCAATCAGCACGACTGGGGACACCTGGCCGGAGCCGAGGTGCTACTTAAGCCCAGCTGCCCGGAGTCACATGGCCTCCGTGACTCTCTCCAAGCCCGCTGCAGGAAGGCTCTCGCCCGGATCCTTTCCCCTCGCCCATCCTCTCATATTCTCGTTGTTATTTTGGAATTGCCACAATAAAAGTGCCGTGGTTTTTGGAGCCCACGAACGTCTCTCTCTTTTCCTGTTGTGGGAGGCTGTGGCTCAGTGGATAGTGTGCTGGACTTCGAATCATGGGAAGCAAGTTCGAGTCCCACTGCAGTCAGCATGTCGTTGTGTCCCTGGGCAAGACACTTCACCCCAAATTGCTCCTGTGGGGATTGTCCACCGTACTGAATGTATGTAAGTCGCTTTGGATAAAAGCATCTAACAAATGACATGTAATGTAATATAGTACATAGAATAAGGGTTATGTAATGTAAAAAGTAAAAACTATTAGTATTAGCTAGTTAAAGTTGACCAAATTGTGTGTAAGAACTCCTTCTCCCTTGATGGTGAGCCTTGGTGGAGGTCGGGAAGCGGTCAGTGTGACGGAACGCCTCCAGGCCACGTGTGCGGAAGTAAAAAAATTGTTATAGCAAAAAGAGTTACAGGCACGTACGCGGAGAAATAATTTAAAACATGCGGAAAAAAGTTACAACAGAGAGTCGGGGAGTGGCGTAGCGACTTTCACCAAGGTCAACCAATAAGAAACAAGAAGGTTTAGTTATAAAATGCTAATACGATGTTTGGTTAGCTAGTACCATCCCGGGGTCTGCTCGGACTTGTCGTTGATGAAGAAAAGTAATTTTTGCACCAAACTCTGACTGCCTCCAGCGATTTCTTCAGACACATTAGAATTGTATAATCACGAAGAAAGTTATAATGTTGAGAAGGAGGTCCGGACTTTTTCGACTAGCCTAGTGCGAGATTCTCCTCCGACAATGTCCTCTTTAAATATCAGTAGATTGCTAAATGCAGAAACAGGCAGAAAAGTAATTGACAAGAAGAAGAAAACACTTCCACTGGTTTGAAAAGAGATGCATGGATTTAAAAGTAAGGAGGAATTATGATGGTTCTTTGATAAAAAGTACAAAATAAATCGTATTAAATCTGGAAAGACATACAACCAACCAGAAATGTAAAAAGCAATGCTGTAGGAATTTAAATGCAAGAATAATTCAGTCTTTTCTTCATGCAATGTTCCTCATTTTGTAATATCAGCGTAAGGTAAAATACTTGTTATTGGGGATGAACTGAACCTGATAATAAGACTGAATTCTTTCCACTTATTATTCACTCTGACCTCATTTTAATGTAAGCCAATTTCTTCTTCTTGGGATTTAGGGAGTGGGGGGTGGGGGGGGTATTTTGTTTTGCTATAACCATTTAGCAGAGAGGGAGGTTTCCATCCCGCTAATGTAATTTTAAATTAACACAGAAGCTGCGGTAATGGTTCCTGGGAGCCGTTATCTTAAGTATGTCGATTTAAGAGTAGCTTCATCCGTCTCGTCCGTGCACCTCGTGGTCGCTTTTGTCCCAATTTTTCACGGATGTTGGATTTTTCTTTGCCTCTAGCGCACAATAACAACTGCAGCTCGGTTTCGTACCCCGCCTACACAGCTCTCACTGGCACGGCTTACACACAGGAGGGATGAGCGCAACATAAGACATATTTTTAAGGCTGGAAAACAATTTGTTCTAAAGCATTCACTAATGAGGTCCTTCCTTAAAAATGTCCATTCGTTTCTGGTCAGACTTTTAGTCATTAAATAAGTTAACCCTTAGATGCATAAGTGGGTCTTTTTTGACCCGGTGAGGTGGTTTTCTTGAAGTATCTTTGTAATTACATTTTTGTATCATTTCATATTCCAGCTATTCCTCAAAAAACATGTTTTGGATATCATGCCATTCACATTTTAAATATACATTTTAAGAAATTGTAGTTTTTGTATTACTACCCAAGCTTCCATAAGTGGGTCAAAAATGGGAACCTTTGATTCTTATCACCTGTTGCTGTCAGGAATACATTCACTGTAGGACACACAGACTACATCACAAGTGACACCTCTCAGGAAGATTATTTTACACGGCAAGATCTGATACCTGTCAGTATAATAATAATAATACATGATATTTGTATAGGACTCAACATCGCTTTACAATATAAGGGAAGGTTAGGATGGGGGTATAGGACTATCAAACTTGATCAACCGCATGGATTGATGGGGTGTGGGCTATGAGTAGACAAGAGGAGAAGAGATGAGTTTTGAAAAGGGACTGGAATACTGTGAGGGTCTCAAAATAGCAGAGATCTTTGCGTCAATATGTTCAAAACATCCTGTCATGTACACAGCTACAGTTGGGGTACCTTTGTTATCATGTGGACTCTGATATTGGAAGAGGACATTCAGTATTTTCCCAACAGCTTTTTAAGAGGATATTTATTTGTGGACACTCACCAGGATCATGTGTCCGGTGGAGATGTCCATGTTGTGGTGAGCGGGCTCCTCGCTCCAGGAGGAGATGCTGCTGCGAGCCGAGGGGCTGACGGCCGGACCTCCATCGCTGAACTGAGACGACACGCTGTTGATCCTGGAGGAGATCGGCTCGCTGCGCTCCGTCGGAGGTTTCACCGCCATGCGCTGCCGACACAGCTCCTGCAGGAGAGGAGGAGAGAAAAGGGGAGGAGTCAGGGCTGTCGTACGGTGACACGGCACATTTCAGGATGTTTGTAAGGCAAGGCAAGTTTATTTATATAGCACCTTTCAACACAAGGCAATTCAAAGTGCTTTACAAAATGGAAGACATTAAGAAAATGGCATTTAAAATCAAATGAATTTTATTTCTCCTTTGATCATCAATTCTCATTATCTGGTATTCAATAAACTGACATATATAACTGAACTATGATGAAATCAATCAGTTACTTATTTTTCATAACAAATGACGGTTTTCAATCCAATAAATGCATGTTAAATCTAATCCACTGTGGCCCTTGACATCTTGAAAACACTTTCATTCATCACTCGTCTGTTAGTCGAACGCTAAATTAATTAGTCAGATGTAGTTTTGTTTCTACGGCTACACATCTGCAGAGCTCCTAATTAATCATCTTATCTTGTAATAAAAGCTTTTTAATCAATATTCTGCATCAAATGATTCATTTATATAATAGTTACATGCATAATAACTGGATGAATGTATAATGAGTCTTTCCATTAGGGACCTGATTAACTCCATTACTCACTGTGCTGATTTGGGATCAGTTTGATCTATGTCATCCCTTACCTGAAATACATCGAGTAGTATATGGAGCATGTGTGATATAATGTACCTTTTTTTATATTATTTTGGGCTTTTTGGTCTTTATAAGGTGGTCTAAGGAAAGATCACATTACACTTATTATTGTACATACAGCATATCTCCAAATCTGGGTGGACTTTATGGTGACGCCCCAAATTCTTCCTAATGTTTTGAGTTAAAGCGGCAAATATTGAGTATTTCTTACTATTTTTGACCTTTTTATTTAAAAATAGGCAAAATTTGATCATTTTCAGGTTCATATCTCTGTTTTCTACCTCTATTGGGACATGAAAATACCAGATATTGATAAATTAACATTAAATAGTCAATTTCGGATGCTTCAATTAAGCTAAATATCAGCTGTAAAAATGTGTCTTACGGGCCGTCTCCACGGCAGCGTTAAAAATCTTGAAACGCTTCTGCCCATTCACTTTGAATGGGGTGACGTCACTTTTTTTCGCTTTCGCCGAAATGCACTGTGGGCAGGCGAGCGGAGATTCTCAGGATTTTCAAGATCCAAAGTTGAACAATGTTCAACTTTTGAAGCTGAGGAGGAAGCGTCAGCCAATCAAATCCCGTGTACGCAAATCTGACAGTTCAAGCTCTAGCCAATCAAACGGCGTGTATGCTGGGAGAGAAATACCGCAGGTCATTTCCTCATATTCCAAAACATGGAGGAGAAATTAGCGGTAGCGAATCAATCACCCGGTGCTTTATGACCAGACCTACCGGGATATAAACCGGAGGAGCCAGGCATGGAGGGAGGTGGCAGAGACAGTGGTAGGTTTTCGCCTGTTTTGGGAGTTTATATCCAGTTTACTTCGGGCTTTTTTGCTTCGTATGTCGCGGGCGGGAGATTCATGTGATTGGTTGCTCGCAAAAAATCCTCAAGCTTCAGATACGCCCACCTCCAAGATTTTTTTAACGCTGCCGTGGAGACGGCCCGTTACTCCTGTTGTTATTAAATACAAATCTGTGTGTCAGTCGCTAAGCAACATGGAGCAGAACACACTGCATTGTGGGAGTTTTTAGTGTGGGAGGGGAACATACGATTCATATTTAACAATACAATAATTTCCACATCTTGTGATAAATAAAGAATCTATCTAGCTATCTATATCTCAGCGAGCCCAGACAGTGAGCTCTTTTACGATGTTATTAAAACTGATTCAGAATGAATCCCCCCTCCTGAGAGACAACTCTTCATCAGGAGGGGGGAGGCGCCATTTTAATAACCGTGGTTTATGATCTGAAGAAAGTCTGTTGTGGAGTTTTGTCTCAATGTTGCCTTTTAATTGGGTTTATGCTCTTGATAAGTAGGTGAGAGTAAGTCTGATTAGAACCTAGAGTGTGTTTTTAGGTTTTAGTGCATGTAAATGGTCTACAGAGGATAAAATCCCCGTTTTCCCCCCCGCCTGAAACGCCACCTTTGTTGAGAACATTTTGACATCATTATTTAACACTTGCTGACCAGCTAACCAATCAGAGCAGACTGGGCTCTGGTTTCAGACAGAGGGTGAAAAGAGGTAGATAGAGAAAAATAAAGAGCTTTTTGAACATTAAAGTAGAGACACTACATACTGATATACGCCTGCACATCAGCAGGAGAGGACTCTTTAAAGTAGAGACACTACATACTGATATACACCTGAACATCAGCAGGAGAGGACTCTTTAAAGTAGAGACACTACATACTGATATACACCTGAACATCAGCAGGAGAGGACTCTTTAAAGTAGAGACACTACATACTGATATACACCTGAACATCAGCAGGAGAGGACTCTTTAAAGTAGAGACACGACATACTGATATACACCTGAACATCAGCAGGAGAGGACTCTTTAAAGTAGAGACACTACATACTGATATACACCTGAACATCAGCAGGAGAGGACTCTTTAAAGTAGAGACACTACATACTGATATACACCTGAACATCAGCAGGAGAGGACTCTTTAAAGTAGAGACACTACATACTGATATACATCTGAACATCAGCAGGAGAGGACTCTTTAAAGTAGAGACACTACATACTGATATACACCTGAACATCAGCAGGAGAGGACTCTTTAAAGTAGAGACACGACATACTGATATACACCTGAACATCAGCAGGAGAGGACTCTTTAAGTAGAGACACTACATACTGATATACACCTGAACATCAGCAGGAGAGGACTCTTTAAAGTAGAGACACTACATACTGATATACACCTGAACATCAGCAGGAGAGGACTCTTTAAAGTAGAGACACACATACTGATATACATCTGAACATCAGCAGGAGAGGACTCTTTAAAGTAGGACACTACATACTGATATACACCTGAACATCAGCAGGAGAGGACTCTTTAAAGTAGAGACACTACATACTGATATACACCTGAACATCAGCAGGAGAGGACTCTTTAAAGTAGAGACACTACATACTGATATACACCTGAACATCAGCAGGAGAGAACTCTTTAAAGTAAGAGTATAATACCAGAAATACTTTGTTACAAACAAAAATGTCTGGCATTCAAATGTACTCAAGTTAAAGTTATTAAAAAGTGTCTATACTTTATATTTCTGTCTATGTTGATAACTTACATCGTACATTATTGCTGCCGGAGATGCAGCGACGCTTTAGAAAACTCTGCTTTTAAATCAGGTTTTAAATGTAACATGTTGGAGGTGAATCCATTCTCTAAACTGCATTATCTTTGAAGATAAATAAAGGCGGATAAATGTTAACATGATGGATCACCAATACTCCAGAGAGCTCTGAGACTGTTTAAATTGATTTGATTAAAAAATATTATATTAAATGTATGAAACAAATGTCTGTCTGGAGATGAGGAAATCAATCTCAGAAAGAACGGCAGCTTTGAAAATAATTCAGACAGACGTTACGTGATTGTTATGCAACTATTTTTAGCGAGGGAACGATCAGGCCGCTACAGAGATGCTGTTATCTAAATATCAGAGATGTAAAACTACAATTAGGCTTTTGTATCGGGACACATCGCTGCAAGAATGAGGAGACAGAAGATTGTGGCGTGAGGCGTGTGGTGCAGTGGGTTGTGCGTTGGTGTTCGGATCAGGGGGGCACAGGTTCAAACCCCACTGCAGGCAAGACACTTCACCCCAAATTGCTTCTGTGGGGATTGCCCACAGTATTGAGTATGTAAGTCGCTTTGGATAAAAGCGTCTAACAAGTGCCATGTAATGTAATGTAATTGTCACTGATGTATATATTTATAATTCCTTGAAACACAAAAAAGACAATCTAGGTTTCAGTAAATCATGCTAATCAGAATTTTCTTGAAGGTCATGTTGTTAGTTGGACGTTAAAAACTTTAATTAAGATGTTCCTTTTGAACCAGGAACTCCACTGAAGCGTGAGAGGGAAGTGTAACAAATACAAGTTGAATAAAACTGTATATTTTGCACATTACTCTGTGTATGTGTAAAACTAAATGGTTTTAAATCTGATGTTTAAATCAGTGTGTGTGATTAGCTTTAAGGGGGCACGTGTCTCACCATCACCCCCCCTTTCCCCCCCCCCCTGCATGAATAAAGGTTAAAACAAAACCCCCTTCTCTTGGGCGCCATGCCAGGGAAACACTTGGCGCCACATGGACGTTTTAAATCAGCGTGTGCGCCCCCTCTTTATTAAGACTCCACTAATGGGCAGGAGGAGTGTGTTTGGGGGAGGGGGGGAGGGGGTCACGGGGGCCTCTGTTTACACGGCCCTCTGACCACAACAAATTCAGGGGCCTTCATTAGAAAAAAACTAACTAATAAAAGAGGCAACCGGTACAATATGGGGGAGTGAGGGGGGGCAAGGAAAGACCTGACACTGATACCAACATGTCTGGACTAAGACTTAAACCTTTACACTCTTTTTATTTGCTCATTTTCAAGCAAAAATATTAATTGACTAAAACTTAAAGTGTTAGATTTCCGAATTACAGTGAAATGCATGAATTTCTAAAAATGTCTAAAACATGTGACTATGATTTTGTGTGTGTGTGTGTGTGTGTGTGTGTGTGTGTGTGTGTGTGTGTGTGTGTGTGTGTGTGTGTGTGTGTGTGTGTGTGGCCTAGCATTACTATACTTGTGGGGACCAACATCTGTTTACACTGTCACGTGGGACATATGGGGACTCGCCTCCCTTATGGGGACATAATGGAGGTCCCCATAAGGGGAATCATTAATTTTAGGGTGAAGACTTGGTTAGGGTAAGGGTAAGGGTTAGGCATGTGTTGGTTAAGGTTAGGATAAGTCTCCAGGAAATGCATGTAAGTCAATGTAATGTCCCCTGAAGTGATGTATACTGGGTATGTGTGTGTGTGTGTGTGTGTGTTTGTGTTGTGTGTGTGTGTGTGTGTGTGTGTGTGTGTGTGTGTGTGTGTGTGTGAAGTGAAGCCTAAAAAAGGTGCCAAGGGTGAGTGTGTGTAAGCATACATATGTGTGTGTTTGTGCATGTATATGTGTGTTTTATGTGTGTGTGAAACAGCCAGAATCAAGGAGGTGCAGTAGTGTGTTTCTACACTATTTATATTTGGTCATTTTCAAGTAAAACTGATATCCACTAACACGAAAAGAAGTAGATTTCTGTTACAAAAATGTTAAAATTAGGGATAAAAGTTGACTTGGACTTCATATTGCTTTAATCCCAGAAAATCTATTATTCAATTAATCGTAATGTCATGTATTATACTTGTAATCAATGTAACCAATGAAACATAATTATATACGTTATATAATTGTCACTGAGGCTTTTTGTTATCAGTATTTGTCCGGGAGCAGGAGAGGAAACGACACAGGAAATAAAAGCAGACAGAGAGGGAACGGGAGGTTTATGTTTGCTTGTTTAATCTGAACTGAGATGCACTGGAAATGTGTTTTCACTCGTTCTGTGGCGGAGTAAAGACGGTGCTATCCTGCCTGTGGAGATCCTCCATATTAAATGGAGACTCAGAGGGAAAACAGAAAAGGACATCTTAGCAAGTCATTTAATCTGCTGGGAAATATGCAAATATGATGAGATATCTCCACGAGTTTCCAAAGCACTTTAAGAAATGTCATGGTGCGGGTGATGATATCTTTAAATACGATCATATTCAAGATCATTATCTCCTGCATTTTTTGTGGAAAAAACATGCAAAAAGTTTGAGTGCAAACGAGTAGGGGAGAGTTTCACACACACACACACACACACACACACACACACACACACACACACAACACACACACACACACACACACACACCACACACACACACACACACACACACACACACACACACACACACACACACACACACACACACACACACACACACACACACACACACCCCACACACTCCTCTGTCGACGCCTGTCAATCAACGTCTCCTTTGTCAGTGTCGGCCAATCCCATGTCGCTGTTTCCCGGGGAACGTTTGATTGACAGGCAGGGGAGCAGAGAGCTGGAGGTGGAGGGGATTATAGTCGATCAGGGGGAAAGGGTGTGTGTGTGTGTGTGTGTGTGTGTGTGTGTGTGTGTGTGTGTGTGTGTGTGTGTGTGTGTGTGTGTGTTTTTGAATTGAGGCACCAAGGACAAAATCACATGAAATGTTTACTATATTTCTTGTTACACTATTATTTTTTACATTTTTTTAATATCTTGTTAGATTATTGAAAATATCTACAGTAAGACTCAAGCTGTAGTTATTCAAGAACACGTTTAGTATCTTTTCAATTAATTTGGCTGTACTGTAAGTAGAGATAATTGTAATTTTTTATACAAATTGCCAATTCAAGTTTTTAAGGCGGCAACTTATTTTCCAATTAAGTCTACATATGTATTTATAAACATATTTAAATGTGCAGTTGTTTTTCATTGCACTATACAGTATTCAAATGAAATATTGTGTTATCTTATTTCACCCTACATGCATATAGTGGACCTATAACTGCATTATACTTGCACTATTGTGTCACTTTAAATTGAATGTTTCACTGTTGGAGGAGCCTAACACTTCACACTTCATTTCAAAAACTGTAACTCTTGCTTATAATAATAACGCCTGTGCATCTTGAATCTTGAGTGAGTGTGTGCATGCATAAATGTGTGTGTGTGTTGGTGCATGTTAATGTGTGTTTGCCGGTGTGTGTGTGTGTGTGTTTGACAGCCAGTGTGAAGGAGACGCAGCAGTACGGCCGTCAGGCAGCCTGCCGCTTCCTGTCTGCTTTAATTGCATGTAGCCCTGGAGACACACACACACACACACACACACACACACACACACACACACACACACACACACACACACACACACACACACACACACACACACACACACACACACACACACACACACACACACACACACTCACACACACACACACACACACACACACACAGGGAAGCCCTCTACACAGCAGTGCTGACAAAGAGACGAGGCTTACACGGCTAAGATGGGGCTGAACACTGAAGTCTTTCACTGAGGAGACTCGATAAAGCTGACGGAGGAGAGAGAGTCTCCCCCCTCCTCTCCCCCCTCCTCCCCCCAAATATAAGCAACATGAGCGTTTTTTTGCTCGAGGAATAATGCGTAAACACAGACTTAACGTGTGTGTTTTAATTTGCATTTTCCAATTAGAGGCTTAGAGGGAACATCGGGGGCAAGGAACCGTGAACATACGTTTCTCACTCTGAGGAAAAGCTCATATTTTATGTAGATGAGGTGGATCGTTAAAATGTCAGCGTGAGACAGACTCCTGCAGGTACATTAGCTTTCAATAAGCCAAACCATTGTAAGTGCATTGGCTTCAAGTAAGCTTTCCAAGTGCTACATGCAGAAGAGAGACTTCTTTGGAAGTATTATCATTGGCCAATGTGCAGTTTAAATACTGTCGGTGCTTATCAAGGTGGAGCGTGCACCATTTTGGAGCCAGGATAGAAAACAGGCGTGTTTTTGTAGTTAATGTTAATTCAATGTTTAATTCCTATCTACATTATTAATAATATCAATCCCCCAGGAAGAGTGCAAGCACATTTCCGTAGCGGACGAATGGTTTTACTAACACTTTTGTTTTATAATATATTCAAACATTAGACTAAGCATGGTTGATATTAGAATGTACTTTTGTTAGGAATATTTAGGTCGGTTTTTGGTCACAACAGGCAGAGAAAGCTGACTTAACATTTAGTTTTAATTGTCTGTTTTTTGAGTGCAGATGTGTTTGACTATAGGTACAGATATTTCGGACATATACTGTATGTCTAAGAGTGTGCCGAGGGTCAAATTGGACCCATTTCCAAATGTGATTATGTCAGAAAGAGGGAGTGATGTCAGCTAGTTGCCAGAAAAATAACATAATTAGGACTACTTTCATTGAATTAAGCGTGTATTGCTTAAATGAAAAGCATATTATGTGCTGCCATTAAAACAATTCAATGGTTTCACAACAGAATAAAGTGTCCATCGAGACATGTTCCTCTAATCCAGGCAAATAATGCACATTTTAACGCCTTTTTTAACTCAAAATGTTGGTTTAATTTTGCGTAAATGACGTCTATTGAGCATATATATATATATTGGACATATTTGATAACAGATGACTAAAACTTGGTGGTAATGAGTTAGAATAAAGTTGGCTTCAAAGGTGTAACCAATATATGGGTTATTATTTACACTATTAGTCAAACAAGGCCTGAAGTTGCACAGCTGATAACATGAAGGTTAATTAAACCTCCTTGTTGTCAGTTTTTGTTTCCAATCAATGCTTCAAAACGTCTATAAAGTGAGTTATTTCTCATCATTTTAATCAATGTTCATCCCAATTAGCCAGAAGTACACTCTGAAAATGAGGATGATTCTGAATTATAAGTCTCTGGTGTCGAGGTAAACCTCTGACGCAGCAGCAGCTCAGTCTATTGCAGGAGTTTAAAAATCCCCAGAGGAGGGGGAGAGCATGAAATGTAAGCACTTAGGGGAAGGGGCCGGGCTCATTATAAAATCGATGCCCACAGGACCACTCTCATTTAAAAACATGCTGGGAGAAAAGGTCAGAAGGAGAGAGACGGAGAAATCTCAATTTAATTCTTTGCTCAAAAAGCCACTTAATATTGGATTGTGTAAATTAAATTTCACACCCCGCTATTCCGGCCAAAGGATAATTACAGCAAGCAGAGAGGAGCGTGGGGGTGGGGGGGGGGGGGGGTGGATAAATGGAAATGACTCGAGGTGAAAAAACCTGTTGGATTGGTAATATTGCTTCATATGTCAAACAACAAATTATAGCAGGGGACTCACAGCAATCAGCATAAATCTAGTTTTAATATCTAAAAACACACGGTTGTTTTAAGAGGCCCCGTTATATTGAACTTTTATGGATTTCTGCTATAGTTATGTTATATTTGTCAGACTTTTCCTATTATTTTTGCCCCTTTTTGATCATTTTACGTCAAGGAAAAATTAAAAACACTCGTTCGGTTTAACTTGTAACGACCGGTAAATCAATGCAATGTGGTAACAAGGGTCGCAAAACTTCATTTTAAATAGAAATTGTCAAAAACATTTGGGAACCAACAGTCTTATCAATCCAAACCCTGCATAGCTTTGAGAGTAGCAGTTGTTTCAATTCAAGAGAGGTGCAGGAATAAGTCCATAAACACCGAAATGAGTCCTTATAGCTCGCTGGGTTGATTCGTCTTGAAGTCAATGGGTTTTCAAGGTATTTTTTTGGTGAGAGGCCTGAAATAAGGTCTGTGGTTAACACAAGCCGAAGAGATTTTAAAGTTTTATTCTAAGACATAAAATACGTCAGTAAATACCCCACTTGGTGAATTAAAAATGGCGGTTGCTAACAAGTGTCTAAATGAGACGACTAAATGTCATCACGCTCAACATTAGCCGCCTTTAGCTTAGCGGTGGTGACGTGAAGTCATGTGACCATGCTGTAGTTCCTTTATAGCCCAACATTAGCCGCCTTTAGCTTAGCGGTGGTGACGTGAAGTCATGTGACCGTGCTGTAGTTCCTTTATAGCCCAACATTAGCCGCCTTTAGCTTAGCGGTGGTGACGTGAATTCATGTGACCTGCTGTAGTTCCTTTAGAGCCAACATTAGCCGCCTTTAGCTTAGCGGTGGTGACGTGAAGTCATGTGACCGTGCTGTAGTTCCTTTATAGCCCAACATTAACTTTTTACTTCTGGAGATTGTATTTACGCTTCAAAATTCATCAAGTGGTGTTAATATGTGACGATTTCTCTATCGACCTTCATAAACATGTCATCCTTTCACCCCTGTTTTCACAGATGCGCAGTAGCACCTCCTACTCAGAGGTGGGAAGTAGTGGAGTACAAATACTTCGTTACTGTACTTAAGATCATGTTTCTGGTATCAGTACTTTACTCCACTACTTATTTTTCTGACGACTTTTTACTTTCTACTTCTTACATGTTTAACACAAATACCTGTACTTTCTACTTCTTACATGTTGAACCCAAATACCTGTACTTTCTACTTCTCACATTTCCCAAACAGGCTGGTTCCTTTAGTTTGAATGTGTGTTTGGTGGCGTGATCATTATTATTTAGAGTCATTGCGTGCCTATTGATTTGAACACGATCCGTGTATCCATCATTTCCTGGTCTTCTCTAAAGAAGAGGGACCAATGAAAACGTTGTCATGTTGCCGTTGTTCAGCATGGAAACATTCATTAGCTAACAATGACATTATTGTTCTATTAATATAAAGGGAGGTCAGGTACTCTTTAAAACAGCTGCTAGTTATGGGTACTTTTTACTGAAGGACATTTCAAAGCCCTCTTTACTTTTACTTGAGTAAATAAGTTTAGTCAGTACTTCTACTTTCACCAGAGTATTTTTAAACACGAGTATCTGTACTTCTACTTGAGTAAAGGATGTGTTTGTCTCCTACCTGATAGGTGGAGGTAGCATCGTTTCCGGTGTCTGTTCCAGGTTGGTGAGCTTCTCCTTCAGCTTGTGGTGGGATCGATGGCGGAGGCAGTAGATGACGGTGGAGGCGAGCAGAACGGCCACGATGCACAAGATGGAGACCACCGTGAGCACCAGGAACTTGGTGGACTCCGCCTGGCTGTACTTGGTGGGAATCTGCTTGATCTGGCTTCCCTGTGGACCAAAAAGAAACAGAAACAAAAGGTTAATAATATGTCTTTTTTTAATTAAATATTTGATAAAAAATGAGCGATTCTCTGTGCAGATCAAACAGGTACAGTGTGGTACTTTCACAGGCAAGATATACAGGAAAATAGACTCACTCAGGGTTAAAAATATGTCTGTTTTTGAAATATTGTATAAAAAATGTGCGATTCTGTGTAAAATGACCACTTATCAAAGTTAGTCAAAGTCAACTTTATTGTCAATCTTTGAGAGAGATCGAAATACCGTTTCTTACAATCCCAAATACAAAATGCAAATATATAACAATATGTGTATCTTATATATACACAATAGACAATATTTACTTATCACAACATAATGTAAGTTCGCAGGCTATTAGGTTAGGATAGGATATCTGATCTTTGACACTTGATACAGACCTCAGTCACTATATACTATTTCAAAGCAAATGTATTTTCACAGGTAAGATATACAGTTCATATAAATACCAGCATTTTTATCATTTAAGTAAAATATCTCAATTCATTGCACTTGATTGCAGTCGAACTCCATTTTTAGTGCAATACTTTTCCACAAATCCTGATGATTTTGAAGCAATATTATCTCATATAAAAATATCATAGCCTACAGTACCATGACATCTCTTTAAACATGACAAAATGCTTTGGAAACTAGTGGAGATATATCAACAAATGTCCATATTTTCAAATGTCTCATGGGAGGGATGCCAAACTCTGTACCTTAAAGGAAACAATACGATAAGACCGTTCAGAAACGATACGATAACAACAGGTTTAAGACCCTTTAAGGAACATTTGATCTGGGATTGCCTCTGCGTTTCATTTTAAGATTTGCCTGGTGCACACAAAATGTCTGTCAGGTATAAAAAACTGTACTGTCATTCGATGGAGTGTTTGATTGCAGACATTCACACCCCCCAGATTAAAGCATATACAACCAAAATCACCATCATATTTAAATGTCACTGTAATCTCTCCAAACCCCGGACGTTGAAGGCACTGATTGTCTTTGCTTCCTCTGATTTCCCCCCCCAAAAGAAACTTTACATGAGTGGATGAAAGTATGAATCACATGGTTTCCTTTCTTTCCTTTTTTTTTTTGGAGAGACATAAATATGCATATCACTATGCTCGATGAAAAGTGTAATCACAAGCGTTTGTTCCACCATCTGTGCCCAGGAGTGCAGTGAATGCATAAACTCCTGCTCAGCAAGGCATCGACTCCACACACACACACACACACACACACACACACACACACACACACACACACACACACACACACACACACACACACACAGCGTTGTTTTTGGAGGGAATTTTCTACGGTTGTGAGTCGAGGCGACAGAAGTTCTGCCGTCTTGAGAAAGTGCCTCGCCAATTTCGACCTCTAATCTAATGCGTGAGAACCAGATCCTTCAGCAAACAACTGGAGATGAAAGATTTCTTTTCACCCGGTCCGCTGCTTCAGATAACACAATGGACACACACTGTAGGAAAAGACTGCTTCTTGAGCGTGTGTAAAAAAAAAAATCGTGGAAGTAATTCCTATTGAACTGCAGCTCGAGCAGCTGTTGGTTTTCAGACCTGCTGAAGATAATGGGCCTGTTGCGTTCTACCTGACAACTAAAGAGTTAACAATAGGCGCCATAATTCCCCGTTATTACACACTGCGTAATGATCCTGACAACAAAGAGCAAAGGGAAGAAGAAGAGCTACAAATTGCACCGCAGATGACAAGGCACACAATTCCCCCTGACACTGAATTATCAAAAGGAAATCTTTGGCAAAAACAGGTTTTTTGGGGGCGAGGAACAAGCATCTTTGAGGCACAGTAAAAGATACATCTCCCCTCTTTACTGGCACACAAGAGTAATCTCTCACTGAACATCCTGATAATAATAGTAACTTTATGCTGCAGGACATATTCTGTTCATTATCTGATTCATATTAGTATGTCTCTACTGGGACATGTCTCCATGCTTTAATGTTCAAAAAGCTCTTTATTTTTCTCATACTGCCTGTGCTGCAGCACCTCTTTTCACCCTCTGTCTGAAACCAGAGCCCAGTCTGCTCTGATTGGTTAGCTGGCCGGCTCTGTGGTGATTGGTCAACCAGCTTAGAGATGTCCCGCCCCTTAGCCTATCACGTACAATGTGTTGGAGCGATAGTGAGTGTTTCATAGTGATGTCACTTTTTTGTAGAAGTGAACGAAGGGGTCCGATGGAGGCGTTTCAGGACAGAGAGATTTTAGCCTTTGCAGACCATTTACATGCACTAAAACCTATATAATACACTACAGGAAAGGGAAGCCTAAAAAGCATAAAAGGGCCTCTTTAAAAAAGTGTTATGGAGTAGAAAGTACAATGAATGCTTCCAAAATGTTGAGAAGTAGAAGTATAAAGAAGCATAAAATGGAAAAACTCAAGTAAAGTAGAAATATGACATAATAGTACTTAAGTACGGTACTTGAGTAAATGTACTTAGTTACTTTCCACCACTGCCAATTAATATATATTGATCAAAAGCTTTAAAGTGTTAGAGCTGTGCCGTCGCCTCACAGGAAAGCAGCAGCAGGCAAAAGCCTGAAAGGGGTATGATGAAAAAAAATCCCTGTCCATCGGTGGTGGAGGTCACAGAGATTAGGCGTGGAGAGTTAATGGAAAGCAAGCTTTGAAAAGCAGTGGGGAGGGGGGAAAAACAAAAAAAAGGGGGGGGGTAACTGTCACAGAAACTCTGGGAGGTGCGAAAAAGATCCGCTTTGCACACGGATTGTTCAGGAATTCTTGTGAGGTTTTTTTTAGGGAGTGACCCCCCAAAAACCACTCGATGAGGTCCCCCCCCCCCTCCCTCTATGATTTCATTCATTGCCTCTGCATTCAGCACCTGATAAAGAGTGCCCGGCAGAAAGAGAAGAATCCACAATGGGGGACAACAGTTGTTCGATGCTTTGTGGGGTGTCCAATTTGCTCGGGGAGCTCTAAGCCGTACTGTAAAAGCTGCTGCATAGTAATGTGCCGGCGCTGAAAGGAAACAGTGGGCGTCTCCGCACTATTCTCTCAGTGCGAGGGAGGAGATATCATCATAAAAGCAGCACAAAAACTGAAGAAATACACAGAAAAGACTGAAAAAGTGGCTTTAATTAAATGTACGATATCTGGGAATTTCTCAGAACTGTGTTAGGTTAGTAGAAAGCAATAATATTACGTTAAAATACTAAATATTAGGATCAAATTAGGTTTAAAATACATGGTGCTTAAATGGGCCATTCTGCATATTGAGTACTTTTGGTACTTCAATTTGATGTTAATACAATTTTGAATGCACTACTTTGACTTGTAACTGAGTATTTTTACACTTTACTATTTGATAATTTGAGTAAAAAACTGAAACGTTGACATTTTGTTGACATAATACAATTAATTAAAGTCAACTTCTTCACTGTCAGAGGTGGAAGAAGTACTCAAATTATGCAACAGCTGCTAAACTACAGTGTAATAATAATACTCAAGTAAAAGTAGTGCATTCAAATTGTACTTAAAGTAAATCAAAATATACTTTAAATACCAAAAGTAAAAGTACTTATTATGCAGAATGGCCCATTATATTTCAAATATATTGTATGATAATTATTGATGTATTAACATGTGCATCTCTTCAATGTTACAGCTGTTAAAAGAGGGTTTAATTAAATTACATTATGTCATTCTGGGTCATTTAACCTATAATATTATATGTTAATTTATATTTTGTATAAGTATAATATCTTCCTACAAATGTAGTAAAAGTAAGTGTGAAAATACGTAAGTAAAGTACACATACCTCAATGCTTGTGTACTTGTGTGCACCACTGAGTTCAGTACATATACAATCTATAGTCTGTTCATAAATCAGCGATAAACACCAAGGCCTCTGCTTACATTAGATCTGAATGGCTGCAGATATTAATAATGCATTCGATTTAAAGTAAAAAGAATATACAATTAATCGCATGTCTTTTTATGAATGCATTGCTAATGTAAAAGGAAGGCATCATAAACAAGAGTCCATGTTTGCTGCTTTGGCAGGCGGACATTAATAATGCATTACTGCTGATTCCACTGCAATCATCTCCGGCCAAATGAAGTTTATTTTCCCGTCAAAAATAAACTTCATTTGTCATTTCACTCCCGAGTCGCCTCGTTGTTTTGTCAAATGAGGTTTCATGGAGAGGGATCGCATCTTTCTGCTCGAGTAATGGCCCATAATTCACGGCTCTAACTGTAACAGCTCAGTCATCTTTTCACGGGACAGATGCCGAACCCCCCTCGTCCTCCTCCCCCTCACACACACACACATATACTTATTCAACCCCCTCTTTATCATGGCTGCCTATTGATTGAGAGAAATGTCGCCTGACCCCAGCTGCTTAATCACGTTTGGTTGCAGTTGTTAGTAACAGTAAGATTGTATGACTTGTTAGATGGCGGCTGTATGAAGTACTCAAACTGTGTTGCATGATTTGAGTACTTCTTCCACCTCTGACACTGAACAAACTGACACGTTGATTCCCTGTCCCGTGCAAACATTAGATTTTCAATCGTTGCACATTTCTGCTACATCTGCCTCTGCGATATTTGAACTTGTATCTGAATATTTTTACGTTGTAGTCTTGCTCATTTGTGTAAAAAACGAAACGTTAACTTTGATTAAATGTATTATGTCAACAGATTTCACATTAGGTTAGTTGATAGCAATACTATTACATTAAAATATACACAATGTTGATAATACTGCATATTGTATATTCTATAATTGATTGCATTCTACTTCGATGTAAATGACTGCTTTATTTGATTACAGTGTTCTTAAAATAGTTCGCTATCTGTGGCCTTTTTAAAAAAATTGTTAAAATCAAGTTAAATTCCTCGTACGTGTCAACTGGTAATAAACCTTCTGATCATTTCTTCCACCTCTGACACTGAAAAAACTGTTGATTTTAATTAAATGTATTATATCAACGCATTTATTGAGTATTATTTCACTGTGGTATTGCAACTGTTACATCATTTGAGTACTTCTTCCACCTCTGACAGTGAAAAAACTGACTTTAATTAAATGTATTATATCAACAAATTTCACACAACTGCATTAGATTAAATGAAAGCACTAATATTCAGTTGATCCTATTCATCTTGTATTTAAACGTAATAGTATTGCTATCAACTAACCTAATACAGTTATGTGAAATGTGTTGATATAATACATTTAATTTAGTTTCAGTTTTTTACTCAATGAGCAAGACTACAATGTAAAATACTCGGTTAAAGGTTAAAGTAGTGCAGAGGCAGATGTAGCAGAAATGTGCAATGATTGAAAATCAAATGTTTGCACAGGAAAGCTAGGTGGGGGTGGGGGGGGGGGTAGGTGGAGGGAGGGGGGTATTCACAATATTCACACATGAGCAGATGCATGCAGCAGTGATTTCTACGCAGAGGACTCTGTAACCTTTTCAGGATCACAGCGAGAGACGTGGAAATATTGAGCGAAAATGATGAATACGTGTGCATGTATTTATATTCCTGTCACCTGCTCTCTGTCTGCGATACCAGGAGGTTATCAGCCGCTCGGAGGCCTGTCCTGACTCCTGTGGCTTCACGCTTCCAATCAAATGACACGGAAAGAAGCTGCAAGCGGCGAGGGGACACGGGAAGAAATGAAAGGGGATTTTACGTGTGCGTCTGTGCTGTGATTACACGCAGATTTCTGTATAGATTTGGAAGCTAAAAAGACACACGCAGAATCAAAGAGCACTTCTGACTTCAATGTGTTTTTTTTTTTAATCATATGATGCATGAATAAACCCGGAGACCATCCCGTTTGCTTCTGGAGGAAAATCAGACGTTTCCATCCAGAGAGCGGCAGAAAATGAAAGGAGAATCTCGGCTCCCCAAAGGCATATAACGGGGAGAAGGGGAGTTCCTTTCATGCCCCCCCAAACCCCTCTATTGTCCATCTGCTCCAGCTCAACCGATTGTACTTGCAAATTAATTTTTTTCCATTTTCGCATATAAAGGCAAACGTGATCTGACAGAAGCTCCTCGTGCACCGAGGGCTTCTGGAAAGCAGTAACATCGCCCCTCAGGATGCCGACTGGCTGCTGGGTTCAGCCCTTTCCAGCATATATCAGACACACTCCCCACAGACAGGCAGACAGACAGGCAGACAGACAGGCAGAGAGACAGACAGACAAATAGACAGACAGGCAGACAGACAGACAGAGAGGCATATAGACAGGCAGAGAGACAGATAGACAGGCAGATAGACAGGCAGATAGACAGGCAGAGAGGCAGATAGACAGGCAGAGAGACAGATAGACAGGCAGATAGACAGGCAGATAGACAGGCAGAGAGACAGATAGACAGACAGATAGACAGGCAGATAGACAGGCAGATAGACAGGCAGAGAGACAGATAGACAGGCAGATAGACAGGCAGATAGACAGGCAGAGAGACAGGCAGATATACAGGCAGATAGACAGACAGGCAGGCAGACAGGCAGATATACAGGCAGATAGACAGGTAGATAGACAGGCAGGCAGACAGGCAGGCAGATAGACAGGTAGATAGACAGGCAGACAGACAGGCAGAGAGACAGATAGACAGGCAGATAGACAGGCAAACAGACAGGCAGATAGATGACAGGCAGAGAGACAGGTAGATAGAAAGGCAGAAAGACAGGCAGACAGACAGGCAGATAGACAGGCAGATAGACAGGTAGAGAGACAGGCAGATAGACAGGCAGAGAGACAGGCAGATAGACAGGTAGAGAGACAGGCAGATAGACAGGCAGAGAGACAGGCAGTCTTTAAACAGGAGGGAAACAGAACAGAAAAGAGGGAAAATGAATCCATCATTACGGAGGTTTTTATGTTTTTTTTTCACTTCTCCTCGGGTGTTTTTTGATTCAGTTTTGCTTTGAAATAGCCTCTTTATCCACGCTTAGTGTGATGTGTAGGTAGCATTTTAATTCATCTACTTACAATAATCCGCTTTGCAGCTTTTACTACTAAAGAAAACATCTTAAAAAATCAATTAAGAAATAAAACTGAGTTTGAACAAAAGTGTGAGGTGGAAATAAACGTGCGTTTCTTGGTATGTGGATTTGAGATGTGGAGGGGTGAGGTCTCCTGGTGGGTGTGTGTGTGTGTGTGTGTGTGTGTGTGTGTGTGTGTGTGTGGTGTGTGTGTGTGTGTGCGTGTGTGCGTGCGTGTGTGTGCGAGTGTGCGTGTGTGTGTGTGTGTGTGTGTGTGTGTGTGTGTGTGTGTGTGTGTGTGTGTGTGTGTGTGTGTGTGTGTGTGTGTGTGAGGGGGGGGGGGGTGTGGATTAGCCAGGCTCCCATAGACAAAAGGCAGATGGATTTGCACGGCTCTGGCTTATTCAGAACGGGTGAAAAAAGGTCAGAGGGAGAACGGCGGCCGCCTATTGTTTTCCTCCAGCTCGACTGCTGCAGGAAACAAAGATCTGTCCCTCACCTCTAATTCATCCCCCGGGGTCTTTGAAAAAGTTTAGCCGGGGTTTTTAAACAAAAACCTCTCAGCACACACTGAAACACACACACGTGCACCTGCGAGCGAGTGTGTGTGAAACGCAGACCGATTCTAAAATGGAGAATGATTTTATGTTTGACACATCTGCAGGTGCACACTTGTACACACTTGTGATTTTACAGCCACCCACGCACGTTCTAACGCTGTGTGCACATTGCACCCACACACAAGTCTTCACACACAATTTGTAAAAATAAAAAAAAACCTCAACGATAAACCATAAAATACCAAAATGTTCCTCAGCAAAATCGTACAAATCTAACATTCATTTCACTTTTCATCGCCTTCACACCTTCGCCAGACAAAATGGTGTGAGTGTCTCAGTGAAAATCACACGTTGCATACAAATTAGGGCAATCCTGGAACTTGCAACACTAATAAAAATTGCACAACACGATTACAAAGTTTGCACGCCAGCAGAGCGAAGCTGCAGCCGAGAAAAATTGAAAACAGCGGTAAATCCCGTTCAAGTGAATGTTAGCATGTTACGCTGAGGTGCATCTGATCAGGGCGCGCCGTCAATCACTGTCTCAACTCCACGGATACTCCCTTTGCACCTCCAACAAATCTACATTTACTAGTGAATTTCTAAAGATGTTTAAAGAATCTCTTAGGACACAAGAAGACGTTTAATAAATATGGCTACAAGAAAGAAATGAAATCATGCATTATTTGGAGGTAAAAAGGTACCGTGCGTAAAAAATGTGCACATCCCCAATCCAACAGGAATGCATGAAAAGAGAACAGCAGGAAAGGCTTCAGATTTTTGCCATTTTGCAAACATTTTAAGGTGAAATTGCAGTAAAAGTCATTATTAGAAGGTTAAATATGAAAACTAGAGCATTAGCAGAACAACAATTCAATCCTACCGAAGATCCATGGTGAGGTAATGCAACCTCGTCCCGCGTCTATTTCCCATTTCAGTCCGGCTCTCTGACACCAACGACTCAAAGACAGCATCACACCGGCAGCGGAGGATGAGGAGGAGGAGGAGGAGGAGGAAGGAGGAGGAGGAGGAGAGGAGAGTGAGCGGGAGAGAGGAAGAAGAGAGGGAGTTTCATCACCTCTCTCTCCTTTGAAAAAGAGAAAGTTCCCATCTTCCTCTCCTTCTCTTTCCCCTGCCATTCCCATCTCATCCGTTGAAACCAAAAAGAGGCAGAAATGCACCAACAACAGATTTTTTTTCTCCCGTGTTTTTCCGTGAGGAAGAGGAGCCTCCGACACTTGATCCACGGAGAGAGAGGAATGAGAATATATATATTTTTTATTCCCCCCCGACTACAAAGTGCGCTGTGGGGCTCTCTCCTTATATTCCTCCCATCCACTCCCCTCCACTCGCTGCCTGTCTACAGCACATGTCACCTCCCCTCGTTGCCATGGCGACCGCTCCACATGTTGCCGACAGGAGGAGGAGGAGGTGAGGAAGAGGAGGTGAGGAGGGATGGAGGGGAGGGGGGTGGGTTATGGAAGAGGAGGGAAAAAACCAGGAGGGATAAGGGAAGGAGGAGCGTGTTGAGGACCTAGGAGTAACAGGAGAGTGTGTGTGTGTGTGTGTGTGTGTGTAGTCCTCCTATCAACACATTCACACTCTTGCTGAGCCTATAACATCCAGTTTAGCAGAAAATCATTCTGACGTTCACTTGTTTTCCTGAAATTGGAGGAGGAAATATCTTCAGGCAGATCAGATTCAGACAATTCCTCCAACTAAAGATCTCCTTGAGCAACAAGCAGAATGATCTCCTCTGGCACGGCACAGCTCTCTACTCCCAACTTGACTTTGATGAGGTTTTCAGGCTGTTTTGGGGAAATTAACTTCATATCTGAAGCTATGACAACAAGAGCGGTGACAAAATAGGAAATAACAAACGTCTAGGGCTGCAGAAATATTCTAATTTAGACGAAATCACAAAATGGGTTCGTGGAATATTCAAATTGCAGGATGTGCACAATTTGTTTCAGGCAAAATATGTAAAAAATGTATTCCCAATTGAGGATGTGTGGTGCTGCAGAGATGCACAGGTCTACAAATGGTACCTTACAGACTGAATAACGTTATATTTTGTGAAATATCTTCTTAAAAATGTCAAACCATGTTCATTTTTTGTCCTTTGATGGACAAATGATGAATCCCTATAATATCGTGAATCATATCCCAGTTGAAATCAGTGAAAATAATGTAGTCAAAACTAGTTATTATTTCCAAATCATGCAGCCAATGTCCAGTCATGATAAGATAAAAAGTACATACAAAATTAGATCAATCGCAATTTAGGAAAATGCTAATTTTGGCGTCCAGCCCACGATACATCCGATTTGAGCTCTTCTTCAACACAAAAGGTTTGCCAACAGGTAAAAGAAATTGCAGAAGGTAATTGCTAAAATGATGTTTTTATATGTGTATCTTTCCATTAGAAGACACAAAATATCACTGTATTGAAACAGCTTTTCAAAAACCACATCCTGCACAAACATTGGTCTATTCTTTTCAGTCTCTAAAATTCAAAATTAAATGGCCTAAAAACACCAAAACAATGTTTTTATCTGCTACAGAAAAGTGAGGGAAAATGTATTTTGCTAGTAGCAACGATTTCCCCATCAATAGAAAGAACCCAACGGACGTTTGCGTGGAACAATGATTGCTCCGAAATACAAATGCAGGCTTACTTCAGTCTCATTGGACAACAATTGCATGGTTGAAAAGAATCTTTAAACTTCCTTGAATATTGTGTAAACCTGCAGATTACAGGGAAAACAGAAAAGCAATGTCACTCAGATTCACGCCTAGAAGTATATTGATCTGCATCTGCTTTGTAAGTCCATGTACCTAACGTACACTTTGTATAATGAGAGTGCAGTGACAGTTACAGTTTCTACTAAGGGACGCCACACCATACGGACACACACACACACACACACACACACACACACACACACACACACACACACACACACACACACACACACACACACACACACACACACACACACCACACACACACACACACACACACACCACACACACACACACCAGGTCTAATCACCAATAGGGCTAATGAGTTATTAGCTGTGGAGAGTTGAGAAGGACGCGCTGAGACCAATAGAGGACAGCTGCAGCAAACACTGGAGGAAGGTGTGTGTGTGTGTGTGTGTGTGTGTGTGTGTGTGTGTGTGTGTGTGTGTGTGTGTGTGTGTGTGTGTGTGTGTGTGTGTGTGTGTGTGTGTGTGTGTGTGTGTGTAAAAGAGAGAGGAGGAGAGTTTATATATCCAATGAAAGAGAAATAGGTGTTTACACTTTCATGCATGGATTTACGTTTAATAATAATACATTTAACAGTACGAGTTTGGACATCTGCTTGCAGGTTGTGTGTGTGTGTGTATGTGTGTGTGTGTGTGTGTGTATGTGTGTGTTTGTGTGTACAAGTCTCCCAATGTACCACTGTGTGCAGTTCGGCTTAGAAAAGAAGTGAGGGGGCAAAGAGAGGCGATGCTGCCTAATGCAGATGACAGGGTCCATCCTGGGGAGCGTGTGTGTGTGTGTGTGTGTGTGTGTGTGTGTGTGTGTGTGTGTGTGTGTGTGTGTGTGGTGTGTGTGTGTGTGTGTGTGTGTGTGTTGTGTGTGTGTGTGTGTGTGTTGACGGGGGTGAAGGGAGGCTCTTCAGTTTATCTTTCTATTCAACGCCCCCCCTCCCAACACCTCCTTTTGTCCCCTTTGGCGACAGCTGGAGGTGGCAGGCAGTGAGGACCCTACTCTGCAACGTGTGTGAGTGTGTGTTAGGGGGTTGCTAGGTGGTTGGTCGAGATTTGGGGGGTGTGACAAGTGCCTTTCAGTTGTGTGTCCCCCCCCACCTATCCAGCTCTCAATGCTCTGAACACAAGCTAACCGAAGTGGAAGAGAGAGAGGGAGTTAGGGGAGCTTTGGGCGCCAATATTTCATTTCCTTTCCCTTTTAACGGCAAGAAAATCGCTTCCCGTCAGGCTTTTATACTGCAGAGCTACACACACACACACACACACACACACACACCACACACACACACACAAACCACACACACACCACACACACACACACACACACACACACACACACACACACACACACACACACACACTGCTGATACCTCCCATCCCTACCTGATCACACTCTTTCCGTCTGTCTGCATCACAGTTGTAACAACAGCTTACACTCTCAATCCATTCATTTTAATGTACCGAACTTGGGTTAGGGTTAGGGTAATGATCCATTGGTTCTATATCTTAGTAGGACATGGAAATGGAAAACACATTTTATTGGCACAAGGACATCTGAGACTGTTTACAGAACCATCATGATATACTATCACTACAAGGTCAAATGTGTGTAATGCGGCATGGTCTCTTACAGCAGTCAAAATTAGCAAACAAACAAGAATGAATATCGGAATACAATTGGTCAACGTTTTAAGGTTTTGTTCTACGACGTAAAATACGCCAGTAAATAAATGAGACGACTAAAAGTCATCATTCGACTTGAAGTCATGTGACCGTGCTGTATGTCCTTTAAAGCCCAACATTAGCCGCCTTTAGCTTAGCGGTGGTGACGTGAAGTCATGTGACCGTGCTGTATGTCCTTTAAAGCCCAACATTAGCCACCTTTAGCTTAGCGGTGGTGACGTGAAGTCATGTGACCGTGCTGTAGTTCCTTTATAGCCCAACATTAGCCGCCTTTAGCTTAGTGGTGGTGGCGTGAAGTCATGTGACCGTGCTGTATGTCCTTTAAAGCCCAACATTAGCCACCTTTAGCTTAGCGGTGGTGACGTGAAGTCATGTGACCGTGCTGTAGTTCCTTTATAGCCCAACATTAGCCACCTTTAGCTTAGCGGTGGTGACGTGAAGTCATGTGACCGTGCTGTAGTTCCTTTAAAGCCCGACATTAGCCACCTTTAGCTTAGCGGTGGTGACGTGAAGTCATGTGACCGTGCTGTAGTTCCTTTAAAGCCCAACATTAGCCACCTTTAGCTTAGCGGTGGTGACGTGAAGTCATGTGACCGTGCTGTAGTTCCTTTATAGCCCAACATTAGCCACCTTTAGCTTAGCGGTGGTGACGTGAAGTCATGTGACCGTGCTGTAGTTCCTTTATAGCCCAACATTAGCCACCTTTAGCTTAGCGGTGGTGACGTGAAGTCATGTGACCGTGCTGTAGTTCCTTTAAAGCCCAACATTAGCCACCTTTAGCTTAGCGGTGGTGACGTGAAGTCATGTGACCGTGCTGTAGTTCCTTTATAGCCCAACATTAGCCACCTTTAGCTTAGCGGTGGTGACGTGAAGTCATGTGACCGTGCTATAGTTCCTTTATAGGCCAACAAATGATAAAGCGGTGTTTATATGTGGAGATTATCCTGCTGAACACAACATATCATAAATGTGTGTCTGTCACAGATCTCCTTTCCTGCAATAATCCAAAATTCATAAGAAAATATTGCTTTATTTCGAGGGAGCCCGTGCAATTCTAGCTCCCGAGTCGGCCTACAAAAAAAACATAATTCCTGCACGACTCTATAGAATAAGAAACCTTGATACCATCTCTAAATGTGTTACAAAGGATCAGTGCAGGAGCAATATACCACAACATGAGAGATCCTGCTCCCAGATAAGAGCTAACACCATGAGCACAATGCTCCATTTAGACAAATCCATTTCTGTCAGATCTTTGTAACGTGTGGTGCAAATATCCCACAGCACATCTGCACTTCTGACCTCTTTCACATAGAAAATAGTACAGTACGTGTAATTCAAGCCAGCACCATTTATAACACCTTATGTGTGCAGCCGTGGCCTCGTAAGGTGCTTTGTGTGCGGAGGAGTTTACCAAACACCGTAGGATGTGAAGACCTTGTTCACTAAAGTAAATGAATCAATGGATTTTCAGAAAGGTGTTTCATCGCCATTCATTCTGTGAGTACAATGGACACAGTGATTATAGGTTTTACTCCTATTTTACTCTGAAGATGGAAATATTCAGGATAATCAATCCTTAGGGGATAAAGAAAGCTTGTTATATATATATAGTATATAACCTGCAAGAAAGCAAGAGATCAAGGCAGTTCTTGTACATTTTTCACAGGTATTCCTAAAGATGTCATGCACTATAATTTGCCACCAAATCAAGTTGTATGTAGTGCATGTAAAGGCCCGGACACACCAAGCTGACACCAAAGAACTGACACAGACGGACCCCGACTGTTGCGTCGCCTCGCGTCTCTGCGTCTTGGCCATGTGTCGCACTGGAACACACCACAAAGACTTCAGCCGACGGCCAAGTAGCACGTACGAACTGCGCATGCGTGAGTGGCAATAACTCTCCTTACCAGCAGGTGGTGGTAGTGTGTATTCGTCATTCAAAAGAGGCAACAACCGGAAGACAGACTGCGTGATACACCGAGAGAAGAAGAACAGACTGCGTGATATAAACAAACAACAAATAGCGTGTGCGTTCCATGTTCACTCTACAGCGAGAAGCTCATGGGGCTTTCCCCAACCTGTGTCGAGAGCTGGAGTTAAATGAAATCTCAGATTTGCCTTCTTAATAGTTTGTTTGGGTCCCTCACTTCCGTTTCGCTTCTCATGCATTGATTCGCTAGCTGAACAGCCAATCAGAGTGATTCCTTTAGCCGACAGCCTTTGGTCGACTACCCACCGATTCGACATGTTGAATCGGTGGGTTTTCGCCCGAAAAGGTCGGCACGGCTGAAAAGACACGACGGTGCGGGACACACCAATCTGAGTAGGGCGACAGGACGCTCATCGACGGCCTGACGCCCATCGACGGTGGTGTGTCCGGGCCTTAATAGTGAACCAGGAAGTTCAACCAATCAATCAATGTCACGTAGCTTTTCCTGTCATTTTAACCGAAAAGTACATATTTCCATACTAAATTAAAACCACTCTAGCATTTATTGCGAACCAAACCACAATCTGTTCCTGAACTTAAAGTGGACCTATCATGCTATATTATAATAATATAGTGTAGGACCATACCTATATTAGGCATATTTATACTTTTTTTTTTTCAAAATACCAAAACAGATCATGCATTTTAGCCATGCCTCATTTGCTCAATTGACATTTTTTAGCTCTGTTTTTGCAAGGGTTGATTCTGTGAGAACAGCACCACCTACAGGCCTGGCATATGTACTACAGCGTCTCCAGCGCTTTCAAACGGCAATGGCCGTGGCTGTCTCCTCCTGATTGGTGGAGTTGGCCCAATAGCCGTAGCGCCACCGTCCTGACGTCAGGACAGTGTTCAAATCTGGATCAGTTTTTATCAGATCCGTTGCAGCCCCTTTTTTAGAGATTTGGGTATGGAGGAAAATAGAGAGGGTTGTGTTTTCTGACACTTGGTGAGTTCCCTGGAACACCGGGGACACATATTCATGTATAAAAGACGTACAAAAGTGCATTTTGCATGATAGGTCCCCTTTAAACAAAAAAACTGTGATGTTTACAATTGTTTACAGTAATGAGACTCAGACTCATGTCTCACTACCTTTATTGTACTGTAAGTCATTGGTTTTATTTAAATGCTACAACACCTTACCCTAACCCTAAAGGTAGTCATACCTAGCATTAAGAGAAAGATAGGTTTGTTGGGATTTTCAGAAATCAGCACCAATAATTTCCTCTTTCCTTAATGCATTTCCACCCTGAATTTTATATTCTCATTAATTGAGGCGTTGAAGTGGTCCACTTTGCATGACTCACCACCAGCTCTTACTTTCCAAATCACCCACAAGTAAAACATGTGAAATGTAATGACCTTATTCAAAATATTCAGTCATATTCACATTTGTTTCAGCCTCTATCAGACTCATTGTTCATTACCTTAAACGCTGCTAATTAGTTTTATTCAAATGCTACAAAAACCCTGACCCTAGCCATAACCCTTAAGATGATCTTAAGTAACATTTATAGAAAAAAATGCTTGTTGGGATTGTCAGAAACCCAACACTGTAAATCATTTCCATGCTCAGTTTTTATTAAATTAAGATCTATAATGACCATAAAGTCGTCTTCTTTGCACGACTCTTCTTGATTTGATTGAATCCTTAGAGGTCTTACAGGACCCCCGGAGTGACGAAGCCTCTGCTGTCATTAACTCTGGATCAACGGAGCGCTTTTAGACCAACAGCCTCCCTCATAATGAGCTCTGGAAGAATCACTCATCTCACAACGGACATCAAATCTGTCAGATGTTAGCGACATGAGAGGCCATCGCCTGGATACCCGCAAACATCTTGTGTGATATTCAAACGGTCACCGATGGACTCGAAATAAAAGCCCGCTCATTCAGCCCCGGGACCACCAAACTGATGGCCTTTGTCCTAGGGGAAACATATTTTGGATTCCTGTGACCCTTACCACCCTGCCCCGCTCGCCCTGTCATTTTCGATGGCACCCAAAACAAAAGAGCCATCATCCTCATGAAATGGTCGCCCCTCGGCCTCCTGGGACATTTAAATCTTCAACGTACAGTTAGGAAAGCGTAACATCTGGACTGACGGACAAACTGACGCTGACAGGCTTCTCCAAACACTGACTTACATTATAGAGGACGCGCTGCAACGGAAAGTCTGCGAGAGATTAATCAGACTGTATCAGACATGTATCATGCCTTCTTTTATAATTATGGCTTTGTTTGGAAAACGGTGGGGGCACTTTTTTCGGATAAAAACACAACTAGTGTATTGCCTGCACTCATAGTGTGTGTGAGAGAAACTAGGATTTTAGCCTCTGCAGACCATTTACATGCACAGAAACCTAAATAACACACTAAAGGAAAGGGACCAAAAAGCATAATAGGGTCTCTTTAAGACGCCTACAGTTTTTTTTAACTAGACTAGACTAGACGTTTTTTTTTAAAGTTAAAGATGTGTCCAAATTCAAATTGCACCCCAGAAATACACCCACCCATGTCTTGGAGATTATACATGTTCTCTTGTGCAAATAAAACATTCGCATTTCTCATTTTGAAGACATTTTTTAACAAATAATGCTTTTAAAAAGTGGTCAAATTCCCCAGCGTCAATGAACTGGGCAGAAGTGAGACTCAGATAATCTTTCTTTCTGTGATGGTAATTCTTTTTTGAGCAATAATACTGGAAAGCACAAAGAGGCTGTCGCTACAACTGATTATTTTTCACATTCGAATAAACATTTCTGCAAGCTTTTCCATTTATTTTCAGGACATTTTTGTCAAATTAAGTATAAATGACACCTATGATAATGTCTACTTAATGA
>JAAOOA010002445.1:0-44221 GCA_012861695.1 Trematomus loennbergii
CACTTTTTTTGTTATATTCCATGGAATGCTCTTAACATCCCGATAGCAATGAATATCTGAAGTGCTTTGACAAAAAATCCATAAAAAAATGTCATCTGTGGAAGCCGTAGTACTGTAAAAAGCACGACCAATCATCTGAGCCGGCCCGGCTAAAATAACTGGATGGCCTACCTGCCTGTCAGCCTTCCATCTGGGCACAAACTTATCTCGTGCCCTCATTGGTCATGTGCGCGTTCGTGTGTGTTGGAGGCGGGGCTCTGTAAGGAAGTGGCACATTTTCTCCGGTTGTGTATTTTCCAAATTCTAGCGATCTCGAGCCGGTTTCTCAAACTTACCTACCCCACTTTAAAGTTGATCCTTTGTGAAAAATCCAACTGCTTGTGTTACAGCAGGGGTCTCAAACTCAAGGCCCGGGGGCCAAATCCGGCCCGCGACTTCATTTCATGTGGCCCCGCAAGAGCTTGCAAAGAATATAATAAGTTTATTATACGGTTACATGCTACTTTACAGAAGCAGGTTGCCCATAAACTACATGTCCCACAATGCATCTCGTTTTGTGGCATGCGCACTGAAGAGACTTGCAATTATTTGCCCTGGACTTCTGCTTTCAGACGTAGTTAATTACTAATTATTATCCCATCCGATAATAATCCAATTCAGAGGCAATAATGTCATATAATTTCACAATTTGAGATCAATAAAGTACTGTCTTATCTTATCTTATAATACATTATTTTATGTATATATTAATATTTATATAGTTACAACCGGCCCTTTGAGTGCAACCTTTATGCGAATGTGGTCCACGATGAAATTGAGTTTGACCCCCCTGTGTTACAGCATCAACTGAAAGTTCAACTTTATTCTCGGTATTTGAACTTATTTTTTCGACATGAAAAATAAAAATCAGTTTTCCCCATTGTGCTTTGCCCTAATAATCTTCCGTATGAAAAAGCTTTAATTTGATGCTGTATAAATAAAAGGGATGTATTATATATATAAAGTTAATATGTTTGTCTTAGTGGCAAAAAACAGTAGTGAACTAACCAGAGACACAGGAGGTGAGGAAGAGGAGCAGCAGGAGGATGAAGATCATCTGCTTCCTATGAGAGGACACACACACACACACACACACACACACACCACACACACACACACGCACACACACACACACAACACACACACACACACACACACACACACAACACACACACACACACACACACACACACACACACACACACACACACACACACACACACTAAGCTGCAGTAATGTGTTTTCTGTCACAAGAAGTAATCTCAAGCTGCTTGTCGTAGGGAAGAGGTGAGTTTAGGGTTAGTTTGGTTTCCACACATCAACATATAAACAAAGCATTTCCATTTAATTCGAATACAACGGTGTTTATTTTCACTTTGCTAGATCTAAATGTATTTTATTAAATACATATTCAGAGGAAACACATATTCCCAGTCCCAGTTGATCCCACCACATTAAAATCCAGTAACGTTTTCTAACACTGTCTAGTAGATTGTAATAAATTACCTTTTTTGGTTTTCAGTCCAGTAAAATCCAAATGGATGGAAAAGAGGACATCCCCAGGTGTGAAACATCTTCTGGGAAACAGAAGACAGATGGAGGTGCTGACAGTGACTAAAGGTTTGAGAAGAGGTGAGCACTCTTTATACTGAGGCGTCGACGGATGAGCGGAACTCTGAGGAGGAGTTTATACAATCCGTTCACCAGTTTCAGAGTGTTATTCATGTAGTTAATAATTGTCAGAGATTTTGTGCCATAATCATGAAACAGGAGTTCAAGATACGGGAGATTTGTATTATTTTATTATTTAAGGTTTGAACCATATGGTTTAAAAGCGACTGAAGCTGGACTTTCAACCTCCTCTCAACCCATGAAGCTGTGTGAATGTGTGTGTGAAGCTGTGTGAATGTGTGTGTGAAGCTGTGTGAATGTGTGTGTGCAGCTGTGTGAATGTGTGTGTGCAGCTGTGTGAATGTGTGTGTGAAGCTGTGTGAATGTGTGTGTGAAGCTGTGTGAATGTGTGTGTGAAGCTGTGTGAATGTGTGTGTGAAGCTGTGTGAATGTGTGTGTGAAGCTGTGTGAATGTGTGTGTGAAGCTGTGTGAATGTGTGTGTGAAGCTGTGTGAATGTGTGTGTGAAGCTGTGTGAGCCAGTCTCTGGGGTGTGTAAGTGAATGATGAGTTGTGAATGTAAAGAGCTGGAGGAGTCCTAAGGACTGGATACAGAGCTAAATACAGTATAATACAGTATATTCACCGCTTTATTACACAGTTGTTTCAACTGAATCATCAAATAATACAAATAAAGAAAACAATAACCACACAGGCTTAACTTAGCATATAGCTCCTAAAGTGCAGTTTCTGTTGTTGTGTCAGACATTTGGTGATGTGATTTTATTAGTCAGTCTTCCTCATTATGATCAGACAGGATAGTCGCAGTTTCATACAGGTACGGTTTGTCACATCTCTGATATTTTGTTTTTTTTTTGATGTAGACATGTCACACTGTAGGACTGCAGGAAACGGTATTTCGAGATTTCTGGATGTACAACATGTAGAATTCTTTACAATAAAGCTGACTTTTACTTTGACTTTATGTGTAATATACATATACCGTTAATACTGTGCAATGTATTCTACCACCTTTTATAATTACGACTGGCTGCTATATCCTAAACTTGTATATATCCTGTATTGTATGTGTGCTATCATACTAGTGAGGCGTGTGGCGCAGTGGGTTGTGCGCAGGTGTTCGGATCAGGGGGCACAGGTTCAAACCTGTAGTGGCAATTTCTTATATTACTTTATATGGTAAAACCAAATAATGATATTATACTGAGAAAAACTGTTTTGGTCAAGTCGACCTGTTGTATCACACGGTGGCTTCCTGCCAAGGTCGTACCTGAGGAATGTGGCCCTTGTTCCCTATGAGAGCATTGTAAGTGAGGAGGAAGTGTTATCACTTTTTCTCTCTGCACAGCAACAGGTCCTCTATAAACACACACACACATTCTCCTCTGTGTCCACTCCTGAAAACCACTCTGTACTTTGCACTACCTGTACCTTCAAAGCTTTGAATAAACAACTCTAAGACAACTTTCACCAGTTTACTATTGATTACTCTCATTGTACATCTTTACAGTGTTGACAAGGTTCAATATCCACGACAAACCCCTCTGCAGTCAGCATGTCGTTGTGTCCCTGAGACACTTCACCCCAAATTGCTCCTGTGGGGATTGTCCACAGTATTGTTAGTCGCTTTGGATAAAAGCGTCAAACATGTGACATGTCATGTAATGTAATGTGTATTTTGTATAATTTCTAGCTTTTTATAAAAATATAATTAATATTTGTGTTATGCATGCTTCTTGAGAGATAATAAGCTGTATTTGGCTCTTTGTTGTAAGGTTTGTAAATGTCCCCTCTGTGGACTAATATAGGTAATCTGATTCTGATTCATTGTTCTGTTCTATTTATATTCTCTGCAGTTTAGAAAGTGATTTTGGTCAGTTATTAAGGAAAAGGGACAACAACTCCGTGGTAACTTACTGTTCTCTGTCATATTATCTTCAGGTCTGACCCATAAAGTTGGCCTGAGGGCCGCTAGCAGTAGATCATGCAAAGAGAGACAGTGGGCAAGGTGTCATTAAGCGTGTATGACAATTGACTGCTCAGATGATCAGAGCTTCATTGGCACAGGTTCAACAAGAGCAGTTAAAAAAGAGGAGATATGCTGCTGAGTCCAGTTCAAAGAGCAAGAATGGAGAAATGGGGGGGGGGGGACGACGACGACACATAGTCCTTTAAGTTCACGGATGACGGATAATCTTTGTTGGCTCCTTTTGAAGATGTCAGTGGTGTGTTGGTTGAAATTAAGTTAATTGTTTATTCTGATCAAAATGTTGTGCACTTTAAAATTAGCTGATCGTTTTTCAGTAAATGAGGATCAGGATTAGTTCAAAGTATTTACATCCCTATCCCTTGAGGTGAGGTGTAAAGTTACCAAGTACATTTACTTAAGTACAATTTTGAGGTACTTTACTTGAGTATTTCCCTTTGATACTACTTTTTTACTTGTACTGTAGTTCAGAGGTACATGGTGTACTTCTACTCCACTACACGTATTTAATACATTTAGTTACTTCACAGATCTGGATGAATGATGTGAAATATAATCAAGTGTTAAATCAGACTTTAGTTCCACCTGGAGTAAATCCACAAGCTACCCTGCAGTATACAAAGTCATTACAACTAGCTGCACCTTTACCAGCTTTGAGAACACTTTCATGATCAATCATTATAAAACATATCATATATATTATTCTGAAATGGACCAATCTGCACAATCACTACTTTTACTGTCGCTACTTTCATTATATTTTGATGATAATACTTTTCTACTTTCACTTGAGGAACATTTTGAATGCAGGACTTACTGTAACAGAGTATTCCTACACTCTGGTACTTCTACTTTTACTCAAGAACAAGATCTGAATACTTCTCCTTTTACATTACATTTAATTTAGCTGACGCTTTTATCCAAAGCGACTTACAATGACCAATTACAGGGACATTCTCCCTGGAGTAACTAAGGGCAAAAGTGCCTTACTTAAGGGCACACTTGAGGTGGTGTTCCTGGCGGGATTTGAACTCACAACCTTCCAATCTTCAGCCCACCTCACTATCCATTAGACCACCACTTTTACTCAAGTACAAGATCTAAGTACTTCTAATTTTACTCAAGTACACAATCTGAGTACTTCTACTTTCACTACAAGATCTGAGTACTTCTACTTTTACTCAAGTACCAGATCTGAGTACTTATACTTTTACTCAAGTACAAGACCTGAGTACTTATACTTTTTACTCAAGTACAAGATCTGAGTACTTCTACTTTTACTCAAGTACCAGATCTGAGTACTTATACTTTACTCAAGTACAAGACCTGAGTACTTCTACTTTTACTCAAGTACGAGGCCTGAGTACTTCTACTTTAACTCAGGTACGAGGCCTGAGTACTTCTCCCACCTCTGCAGCATAATAAAGTTATCTGGAGTCAAGTCTTAAAACATTTACGGGTTGGCAACAACACATCGGACACCATCCCCCAGAGTACGGACTTTTATGATCGTGAGCAGATAGAAATGACCTCGTAAACAGTTGGCTGCCATCCAGCTTTCACATTTGTCAAGGAGAAGTTAATGGTTAGATCCCCAAGCATACAAAGTAATAAAGGCCAATCTAAACAAGGGAGAGCTGATAGTTTTAATCTTTGAACAACTACTCAAGTGTAACAGGTTCAAAGGTGCAATTCTTCCGTTGAGTCTCCATAAAGGGAGAGTCCAAACTACACTCTAGTATTTGGAAATGTGTAACTTTTTATTGGACCTAAACCTTTGTAAATCATCCAGATCCAACGGTGACCCTTTGAGAGGTGGTTTCAGGGCATGGTATAATAAAAATTGAGGCACACATCTGTGGAAAGGGACTGTGTTCATGATGTTGAGCAGTAAAAGAGGAGACGTGGGTTCCCCTTGGAATATCTTACAAATATTCATGCCAAATCTGAGTTTTATAACATCTGGAAACTTCACTTTAATTGTCGTGGGTCTGGTTTGTGAGTTAAGAAGCTTCCTGAGGTGGATGTCCTGTAACTCTGGAATAAAATTGTGTTATTTTTGTCTGCATGAATGCCATGTTCATGTATTTGCCCCTTCCTTCCTCTCACTAAGTGTAGTTGGGATTTTTATACATTTTATATAAAAGCACTTGCTTACTTTCACTCTGTGTTGGTTGTTGTTGTGTTATTGTCTCCGTTCTGTATGTATTTCAAGTAAAACCAGGACATCCACATGTTTCCAAAGTCTACCTGTAGTGCTGTGATGGTTTGTTTTTAGTAATCCAGCAGACCATGCAGAAGCAGGTGAATCAATGAGAGCAGCAGCTAGAAAATATGTACATTTATTTTTATTTAATCAGGAAAAAACAGACAGGATTCCTTAAATTGTACTTAACTTCTCACTGGAATATATTGAAATTAAATATACAAGTAAAAAACTATTAAAATGTCCCAGATCAAATCAATCTGTGTGATCATCAGAGACTAAAGAGGTTTAAATAATCTCAGCTGGAAACAGGAGAGCTGAGGGCCAGTAAAGAGCGCCCCCTGCTGCATTCATCAAGAACACTGTACATATTAAATATCAGTAACACCAGTATCCTCACTGTGTATCTGGTGAACTGATCATGAATACAGCGAGCTGAGAGGCGTTTGGCATAAATCATAACATGTATCAACATAATAACACTTTAATACGTCTAATTCAATCATATTTACAGTTTAATTAAAATGTGTATTGAACTTTAAATCAACAGAAGGTTCCCATCATGCACTGCTTTCTGACATCCTTCAGTTTATGATGTTAGCACCAAGCCTTAGAGATTCAGTGAGGAGTTTAATCAGTGTTTTAAATATACAAACAGCTGCACACTGACAGTGAGCAGAGGGTGTGTGTTTGTTTCAAAGCAGAAACATCACGTGACATTATGAAGGATTTATTTATATTTATTTCAGATCTGTAGATGTTTCTGCTGATGCTTCTCTGTTGTTGTCGTTCTGCACCTGTCCACCAGGTGTCCTCATTTCACATCCTGCAGTGGAGACAGTGATTGAACACTTTGTAATAATACCTGTCTCTACTGTGAAACTCACACTGCCTCAACAAACACGTGTTTCCAGTTCAATCTGCACCTTAGTCTCTATCTGTCTGTTCATATCTCACTGAAAGCTGTAACTCCTAATGTATGAAAGAAGTGAAACATGTAAAGGTTTGAGTGGAGTATCAATCAGAGATCAAAGTTGAGTTCACTTCTGAAATCTCTGCTATTAATGAATATAGGAGTCAATGGGGCCGTTGGTTGGTACTCCTGTTACTGCGAGGCTCACAGTCTGCATGTGTACGTCCCTTTGATTCCACAGATACATTGTTGGAAAGAGGACGCTTTTTATACGTTCTTGGGTAAAATGAAGTACAAAGAGTAACATGTGGAAGTTAGAGCAAATTAAAAATACATTTTAAGGCTATTTTCCAACCGCTCCACTCTGAACATTCAGCGCAATACACACCAATGTTAAAATCTGAAATGTGGCCTTTTTACTAAGAGTCAAACCAGGCTGAATATTTTGAGAAGCTTTAATGGGATTTGAATATTGATTAAAAGTCAGAAGGTATGAAAGATGTGGAACGTTTTGAAGCCTGAATGGAGTTTCTACTTGAATGTATGAATGAGTAAATGAAAGTCTAAAATGCATCAAAAACTGTGAAATTGAGTCAGATTCGAACATTCCGTCCATTCATCTCAATGGGAACATTTACCGCCAAATGTTGAATATTTCAGAATTTTATGAAAGGTTTGAATTAGAAAAGTAGTGAATGTTTAGATGTTTGAATGAAGTCTTACATTAAAAATATAGGAGGATTAATACTAGAAAAGCTTCCTATATTATGGGATGTGGTCTTTAGTACCACCACAGAAAAATAAATGTTCTCAAAATAATGGAAACAAAAACAGTTCTTTATTTGATACAGAACGGGTTGTAACAGATTGAACAGTGGGGCTGAAATCCAAGTTAACATTTCATATTTAAACCTTTAGTTTAAAAAGGAACTCAAACTTGAGTTTTGACAGTTTTCTGACGTAAATACACGTCTGAAGTCAACAGCCTCCTTACAGTAGGCGGGCGTGCACGAGCCGGGCGTGCACAAGGCGGCGTGCACGTGTGGACTTTTGGGGTCCACACACACACACACACACACACACACACACACACACACCACACACACACACACACACACACACACAACACACACACACACACACACACACACACACACACACACACTCACACTCACAGTAATACATCTTCCAACTAAAATAGCAAACATAATTAGTATTTTAACTAGAAATGTATTAAATATCATTTAGCTGTCGCTTTTGTCCAAAGCGACTTCCAAGAAGTGCAAAAACCTAAAGAATCAAACTCCAAACAACAAAGAAAGAGCAGATATATTCACTTCAAACAAGAACATAGTAAGAGCTGGTGAATCAGATACAAGGCCTAAATTAAAGTGCTTAGTTTCTTTTAGTTTTTAACAATCAAATCAGAAAATTCAGTCTTTATCATCACTGCTACTGTACAAAAATAATACAAAAACATGTCTCTTGAATAAGCATCAACGCACGAAATACAAAAATCCTGACTCTTTACAAACCACATTTTAGATAATGGAGGAAAAAGAAAGCAACGTTTTTCTACACCTGTTCCTACATTAACATATTTTACATAACTTCAGCTGCAATTCAGCAACACTTGAATTTCCTCGACTCCACCTAACTAGATTTAATGCAAACATTCATTTCTTCCTACAAAGCATCTTTTCTTCTAACAGAAGAAATAAAATGTCATAAGTGTTAAAAATATACAATCAGCACGGATAAATCCAGTCAAGGATCAATTAGTTAAAACATGGTGGATACATCTGAATCATTTCCAGTGATCTTTTAAACTGTCTTTCAAGTTTGTGTAGTGCTCACAGAATGTAATGTGATTACAGCAAACAGTGAATACATCAATAAACACTATTATCATGCTTTGGGCTTCTCTTCATAATAGCTTCTGCATACAAATATATATTCTTCATCATCAGTAGTTTTCTGAAACTTATCTTAGACGATCTTTGACTGGAATTGTACTGGGGGTAGATTTTTAAGTTGCGACTCCTATACTCCAACCCACAAGCTGACATCCTAACAAATGGACTTGTGTCATCTCCCGTTAAACTCAAGCGAGGAACAAGGCAGTCCCCTCTCTCCTCTCCTATTCACACCGGCCATTGAGCCACTAGCGATGGCAATCCGTAAACACGCCATTATAACGGGAATACATGTAGGAGGTGTAGAACACAGAATAGCTTTGTACGCGGATGATGTTATTTTGTTCTGCTCCAGCCCAAATCAAACACTGCCTGCTTCACTTGATCTGATCGGTACTTTTGGCATCTTTTCAGGCTACAAAATAAAAAATAACAAATCAATAATAATGTTTCTGTCAGCAAACGAGAGCTCAGTCCTCCAGTTCTGACCACTTGTGGTATCAGAACTAGGAGTGATCTATCTGGGTGTAAACATCAGCCCAATTATTAACGACATGATCCCAGCTAATTACAACCAGCTCTCAGATGCAGTTATACAGTCGATCAATATATGGATTCAATGACCCATCTCATTGATTGGACGCATCAACGTTCTGAAAATGACAATTTTACCCAAACCTTTTCCAATCGATTCCACTTTCCCCACCATCTTCCTTTTTAAACTGTAAAAGAAAACGTTTTCAAACTTCATTTGGAATATTAAACGTCCAGGACTTAGGCTCTCTTTGTTATATTTGCCATACGATAGAGGTACTACAATTACCGAGTCTCACCTGCAGTGGCGTTTTTTATATGTACAAAAGGGTGGGGCACAAAAACGTAGATGTCTATATATAGCTTCTGCAGTGACGTGCAGTGAGGTTCATGGCTGGTGAGGCACTGGCACGACTCTTCAGGTTTACAAATATTAATTTTGACCTAAACCAAAATATAATATATTTTCAAAAGCTTTTTTTGTCTGATGCTTCGATTAATTTTAAACAGACAGTTCAACAAAAGGATACCAAAAAATGTAATTTTATCATTTAAATATTGAATTGTTCTCTCTTAGTAAGATCCCATTTTCAATCAAATGGCAGTCTTACCTTGACTTGAAGATGAAGTCCATTTGCCTATCCTTCAGGACAAACATTTCTATTACTTTTTTGTAAAAGTCCTTTTTTTTCGTAGTTTCAAAATCATATATCATATATCATAAATCTAATCCATAGATTTATGATAAAAAAATTATAAAAGTAGGGTAGACATGTGGATGTTATCCGGCTGAACAAAACGTGCATTTATCTAACAGGTACGTTTCCCACAGATCTTATTTCGAGCTATTTTCTAAAATCCTCTGGAGAAATCTCATTGCTTTTTTGTGCTTACTTCCTGGTTTAGGACGCGTCACTGCAGCTCTCTCGTCTCCTCTTCAAGCACCACACTTTTCGCGGCACACGTACTTACAGCAATCAGCTCTGAATATGTGAGATGACGTATGGTGGGGATGGTAGCTCCGTGCCCCTCTGGTCATTATTTTTTTGCCACACATTACTTGGAAAATACTGAGCATGCGCAGTGAAGTTTTACAGTCACCGTTCACTTCACAGCGAGAGGAAGGGCATAATCAGGTTTTGTCCCACATGGCTCTAAACAGCTCAATAGGCACACACTGTGACTGTAGACACACTAATTAAAGAACACAGACTTATGGCGTTTCCACTACACGGCCTCGCTCGGCCCCGCTCGGTATGGCTGGGCCTCGTTAGGACTGGCTCACTTTATGGCGCATTTCCATTACAGTTTAGGAACTGGGGCAGTTATCTATAGTAACGCAGTGTAGGAGGAGACGTGACGTGATCTCAGAGGACCCCAGAAAACAACACAGCCGTTAGCTGTTAGCACACAGAGCTCACAGCTCCTCATATATGTTCAGAAACTCGACAAAAGTTAAACAAGTACAAACCACAGACTGCTGTGTCATGGTGAATACAGTCGCTGCTTTATTTATGTCTGTATAGGCCGTTGTTGTGAGTGTGGACGGTCGGGGCATATACTGCGTTAGCTAGCCAATCTCCATTTAGAAAACACGCATTTTAAAAGGTTTTTCCCCTGCCGTCTGTCTGCAGACTTGACAAAGCATTAATTCATGGTTTTTTACTAACCGGTATCAGTATGTTGTTACTTCGGCATCATTTTGAAACGTGTATTACAATTAAATCACGGTCAAATATGTCCATCTTGTTGTAGTTGTAGCCCCCTTGCCAGCGACGCTCACTCTAGTTTAGCATACTCAGCCCGACTCAGCCTCGTTGTCTCTGGCCCTGGCCCCACGATTTTATGAGGCCAGAAAAACTGTGAATTAGGACCCGCCGGTACTAGGCCGGTACTAGGCCAAGTGGAAACGCAACCAAAGACGGGCCGCTGACGTCACAGCCCTCTTAAAACCGGGCTGCGGGCTGTAGTGGAAACGCGCCATAAAACAGCAATGTACAGACGAATCAGATGATTAAACATGATCTTAAAATATATTTTATATTTTTTTTAATTTTTTTTTTGCATTTTTGTAATCATTATTTATAATACTTTCTGCTGACACTAGGTGGGGCTGTGCCCCACCTGCCCCTAATGACCAGTCGCCACTGCTAGGACCCTGCTGCATGGGTCACAATGGAATCCCTGTCACTTGCTGTGCCCATAACCCTTTATATTTACTCAGCCAATAAAAGAAAGTGAATTAAACAGACAAGGAACTCCTTGCTCAAAAACACGATGGTTTGTCTCAGTGTTCTGACACACTCTGGTGAGATACAGAATCTATCCCAATTCTCACACATGTTTGGTAATGATGGGTTTCGGCCAGGGGGCAGATCCAGGCTTTAACATCTGGGCTACCAAAGGTATTGCTAAGGTGTCTGACATTTATAAAGAAGCTACGTTTATGTCATTTGAAGAGCTCAGAACCACATGTGGAATTCCTGCAAAGTACTTTTTCAAATATCTCAGACTCCCGAGTTTTATAAGGTCCTGCCAGGCAGCTTAGAACTTCCCCCTCTGTCCACTTTAGAAAACATCACTTTGAAACATCAAGAAGCCAGGGGTCAAGTATCCTTATTACAATCTGTTTGCAAATGAATGTAAAGAATCCTCAAACAATATCTTGCAGGCCTGGAAATTGGACTTAAACTAAATAACACAGGAGGAATGGTCAAAGGCTTGCTCCTTGGCTCAAACTCAACCAACGAACACACACTCCAAATGACTACAGCAGGGGCGGACTAGGACTACAAATCAGCCCGGGACTCTCGACCGGCCCACTTCGGTACCGCAAGTAATTACCGCTAGTAAATTATCACCTCGGTGCCGCAAGTAAATACGAATGGCTAACCAGACGGTACATTACTCCGGCTAGGTTGCACCACTTTGATCCTAATATTCCTGATACATGCATTACATGTAACACCTGAAGGGGTCGCTCTTCCACTGTATGTGGGAGTGCCCACAAATACTCTCCTTTTGGAAAAGGGTGTTAGAGCTGTGGTTTTTGGCAGAGCCGTATAGAATAATAATAATAATTCTATCTATATGGCGCTGGTTATTGGTAAAGAGGTACCTCTTGATCCTAAATTGTGTATCCTGAATATAAACCCTCATGACTTTGTAACTTCCAAGAATGTAAGCTTTCTGCCCAATGCTTGCTTTGTGGAGGCTAAACGGTGCGCAGCTCGCACATGGAAGGAACCATCAACCTGTGGACTTCCTCAATGCTCTAGAAAGGATACGTGTTTTCCTTCAAAACAAACTAGCTGGAAAACCTTTTAGGACTTCCTGGAGCCTGTTTTGTTAGTTTTGCTGATAGTATGTCCAGTCTGTCTTGTTTATTAAGTGTCATGTCTATGCATAAAAAATAATAAAGAGACGTATTAAAAGTAAAAAACTATTAAAAATAATTAAACAAAGAGAAAAATAAAAAAAAGGAGAATACAATATTTTTGAATAAAAAGAAACATATAAGTCCATTGCATATAAATTAAAAAAAAAGAAATAAGAGAAAGAATTAAAGAAACAGTGTCCCTGTAACGTAGATCCAGATGTTTCCCTCTCTCACTTCTTGTGGACTCTCTGTTGGTCTCTGAGTTTGGAGCTCAGCAGCAGCTGTGGAAAATACACAGTTAGTAACATCATGTTGACGGGGAGAAAACCTCTTTCAGACAATTCTGTATCAGATATTTTAATGACCTGCATGTTTATTTACCATTTCACATAGAGCTACCATCTGCATATTAAAAGTTTTAATTTAAATACTCACCAGTGACGTTCAGCCAGCATCTCCTAGAGTTACTCCCATCAGGTCTGACGAATATGTCACAAACATAAAACCCAGAGTCACTGGTCCTGAGTCTGGAGACATGAAGTGTGAGGCGTCCTTCTGTGAGGACGTCTTTGTCCCACTGGACTCGTCCTGAAAACTCTGGATCCTGAGACTCTGGGGATTCAACACCTTCATTTAGATTAAACAGGAAGTAGGGTCTGCCATCAGTAAACATCTGACAGATGGTAGAATGGATCTGAGTGAAGTTTCTCTTCTGGTGCTGAAGGTCCACTCCAGGGTGATGTCTGGTTCTCCTCTGCCTGATAGGAAGTCTGAGTCACATTCACTACAAATGTTCCTGTGGAGGAGACACAGAGGGACTCTTTAAACTGCAGCTAGGTCCTGTGGAGGAGACACAGAGGGACTCTTTAAACTGCAGCTATGTTTCTGTGGAGGAGACACAGAGGGACTCTTTAAACTGCAGCTATGTTCCTGTGGAGGAGACACAGAGGGACTCTTTAAACTGCAGCTATGTTTCTGTGGAGGAGACACAGAGGGACTCTTTAAACTGCAGCTATGTTTCTGTGGAGGAGACACAGAGGGACTCTTTAAACTGCAGCTATGTTTTCTGTGGAGGAGACACAGAGGGACTCTTTAAACTGCAGCTATGTTTCTGTGGAGGAGACACAGAGGGACTCTTTAAACTGCAGCTATGTTTCTGTGGAGGAGACACAGAGGGACTCTTTAAACTGCAGCTATGTTCCTGTGGAGGAGACACAGAGGGACTCTTTAAACTGCAGCTATGTTCCTGGGAGGAGACACAGAGGGACTCTTTAAACTGCAGCTATATTCCTGTGCTGCTTTACTGAGAATAGCTTTAACCTGTCTCTGATTGGCTGAAACACCAACAGGTCATTGCAGCATTACCCATAATCCCCTCTGTTTCAGCCCTGTTTCCAAGTGCTGATTCTCTGTCTGTTACTTTAGATGAAAATAAGGAGCCTCTCCCCACGCCCTCTGAGAGAGATTTGGTTAAAAAGAACTCTTTAGCCGCGTTCACACCAAGTACTTTGCCGCACTTAGTACTCAGCACTTAGTACCCCAGGGCACTTAGTACAGGTCGCGTTCACACCGGAATAAGTTCCCTGAGGGAAGATTAGGCAAATGAAGCCGCTGACGTCACTTCTTCTTCTTCTGCTTTGGGTTTACTGGCAGGCCGCAAACCACTTCACGGCGTATACTGCCACCCGAAGTCCCCGGCCGGAAGTCCCCGGAGTTGGGGAAGGCTTCAGTAGAAGCTGCTGGGACTCCCAGCAGCTTCTACTGAAGCCTTCAGAGTAAATCGCCAGAACGCCGACACCTCCTCATCTCCACCGCTCCATGTTTTATTTTGTTTTGCATAAGTTATTCTCTCTCCGTTAGTGCGTGGGGCTAATGCTAATGCTAATAATGCTAATGCCAGCAAATAAAATGGCGGCTTCACAAAACTTTTCAGAGTTTTACGGGGCGTGGTTTGCAATTTGCCCAGCCAATCAGAAATTGGTACTTTTTTCTCCCCAGGAAAGTACCACCTCTCTAGCAGGGACCAAAATGGGGGTAAAAGTTCTCGGAACTAAGTTCTCTTTTTGGTGTGAACGCAAATAAGGTACTAACGGAACTAACGGGAAAAGTACGGGTAAAAGTACTCCGGTGTGAACACGCCTAATGGTGCTCTAGGAGAAGATTCAGGTGATAAGGGGGGGGGGTTACCTTGGTTGCTGATTGGCTAATGGTTACACAAGCCAAAAAATCGTTATGACATCACAAAGTGGCCAAAATCTGATCAGCTCTTTCAGACAGGTTTTTAAAAGAGAGAGAATCTTTGTTCCTGAAACTTTCAGAGTCTCTTTCCACAGAGGGGACACATGTTGATGAAGAAGATGAACAAGTGGACTTTGCATAATAGGTGACCTTTAAAGAGACAAACTAACCAGAGACACAGGAGGTGAGGAAGAGGAGCAGCGGGAGGATGAAGAGCATCTTCTCCCTGTGAGAGGACACACACATCAAGGGTCAGAGGTCAGACTTTAACATTTATAGGAAATAAAAACGGTCTTAGCTGCAGTAACGGGTTTCTGCCACAAGATGGTGCCAGTAGTTAATGATGAGATCTCATGTGTTCTGGCTCCATCTTGTGGCAGAAACCCATCACTGCAGCTTAGACCGTTTTATTTCCTAATCTCAAAGCTGCTTGTGGAAGGGAAGAGGTGAGTTTAATTAAAAAAATCCATCAGCAGCTTGAATTTGTTTTATTTTGTTGCATTGAAATTATTTAGAAAATGTGGAGGATAACACCAGATATCCCAATTTATGTTAAAGGCCCATGTCATGCTTTTCTGGTTATTAACCGCACAAGAAATGTCGCAGCAGCTCGCAGCAACGAGCCTCGCAACGTCCCGACCAATCAGAGCACACGGGGGGGAGTGAATACACATGCTATACAGAGATGCTGTTGAGAAACCAATGTGAGTTTGGAAAATTGCACAATATAAATCTATTCTAGACCTCAACAATGGAATTATGATCAGTAGAAATGGCCATGACATGGGACCTTTAAGTCACATGTCTGTTGTTTTGTGAGTGAACCGACAACATTATAATCCAGTAACACTTTGTCTGATCCCCACATTGTAATCTGATTTAATCATAATGAAAAAAGACATGCCTATGTTACCTTTTGAGTCTTCAGTCCAGTAAAATCCAAACGGAGACGAGAGACGTGTCCTGTCTTTGTGTCTGAAGTCTTCAGAGCTGCAGGAGTACAGGTGGAGGTGCTGAGGTAATGTACCCAGTCCTCTTTACAGGAAGTGTTTCAACAGCACGTCGACAGCAATCTGAGGAGTGTTTAGCACACGCCCTCTGTTAATTTATCAGAGTGAATCATGTGGTTGCAGATTTACAGGAGAGATACGGGTGGTCTCGTGGTTTGTCCACACAGTATTCACTTTACATGTCTGATATGTGTATGTAATGTAAAGCGCTTTGAGCATTTGGAAAAGCGCTCTAATAAATGTAATGAATTATTATTATTATTATGATCAGCAGGAATAGTTTCAGTTTGATACAGTTATGGTTTGTCATATCTCTGATAACCATCATTGTCTGTCAATAGTGCGCTGGTCTTCGGATGAGGGGAGATCATGGGGGCACTGGTTCAATCCCAGCTGCAGTCAGCATGTCGTTGTGTTCCTGGGCAAGACACTTATTTATTAGGTTTGCAACGGTTTATTTTGGTATTGGTTAGTGTTTGTAATATTATAATTGATCCATTTATCATTGTGTGATCCGGTTAGTGGAGCTTTGATTATTCAGATCACAATGTTGTGCACGTTAAAATGAGCTGATCATTGCTCTTCACCTGCTGACCCACGACTGCACCTCCACCCACAGCTGCAACACTTTACACAACACAATGGACTTTGACTTTGATGATCGTTATCGGATGAAATGACTTCGTAACCGGTTGGCTGCCTGCCATCCAGCTTTCACATTTGTCAAGATAAGCCAATGGTTAGATCCCAAATAGAATAGAATAGAATATATGTTTGTTGTCATCATACAAAGCACAACGACATTTCTTTGGCAACTCTCACTGCCGACAGAAAGGCCAATCAAAACAAGGGAGAGGTGATTTTTAACCTTTGAACAACTACTCAAGTTTCACAGGTGTAATTGTTCCTCAGTGCCTCTAAAGGGAGAGTCAGAACTACACTTTCATATTTTAAACATTTGGAAACTTTTAAATTGACCTTAAGTTTAAGTTAAATGTATGAGTTAAGAAGCTTCCTGAAGTGAAAGTTCTTTAACTCTGAACTAAAATCTGAGTTGTATTCTTCTCTGTATGTAGCATTCATCATGTGTGCCCCTTCCTTCCTCTCACTAAAGTGTAGTTGGCATGTTTCATATAAATAAATAAATACACTTGCTCACTTTGACTATGGTTTATTTTTTAGTAATCCAGCAGACCATGCAGAAGCAGGTGAATCAATGAGAGCAGCAGCTATAAATATGTACATTTATTTTATTTAATCAGGAAAGAACAGACAGGATTCCTCAAATTATACTTAACTTCTCACTGGAATATATTGAAATTAAATACACAAGTAAAAAACTATTAAAATGTCCCAGATCAAATCAATCTGTGTGATCATCAGAGATAACGAGGTTTAAATCATCTCAGCTGGAAACAGGAAGAGCTGAGGGCCAGTAAAGAGCGCCCCTGCTGCATTTATCAAGAACAACACTGTAGATATTAAATATGAGTAACACCAGTATCCTCACTGTTTCGCTTAGCGAGGTAACTTCAGGGGAAACTCTGGCTTTCCGGTCCTACGACACTGGTTCTCTTTTTAGTGGGCTAGATCTCCATGGTAACTTATGCTGAACGGCAAACCTGCTCCGGAGCAGGTTAGGTTAAAGCACCGCCTGCTGACCAATCAGAGCTCAGTGTGCGTGTATCTAAATACTCAAAAACGCTTTGATAAAGAATAACACAAAAACGAAGAAAAATACGTAAAGAGACAAATGCCTTTTTTGAACGTTTCTTTCAGTTATTTTTAAAATACAACACTCGACTTTTCTGATATACTATAGTATTACTTTTTTTTTCACAAACTAAATTTTCGTTTTTCTCCCAAAAAAAAATGTGTTGTTTTCCCCCAAAAAATAAGCAAACTCTTACCAATCAACACAGGGTAAATTCAACTTTGAATGTAGCCTACAATGAGCTCTTATTATCAACTGGGCCTACTGTCATTGTGCTACTCCATTGAACCACTGGCTCAACTTACCCCAAGGCCCATGGTTCACTTTACCCCATAGCCACCATTTTAGAAAGAATTGCCTAGCTTAAAAATGCAGTCATCTTTAGCTTAATGATTCACATGGTTTAATACGCTGCCAATACATCAACATATACAATATATGTTTTTAAACCTGGATACATTTTGTTTGACATGACAGCCGATATAGCAGACATCCAGTAAATGTACTTTGAGCAAAAAAAATGTACCAGATCACAATGAGCATCTCTCTGTCACAGCCAAAGAGAAATGGGAGGAGCTTGCATAATTTCTGGTCACGTGACCAGAGCGTTGCCTCTAAACAGTTCAACTTACCCACTGGCTCAATTTACCCCCTTCTCCCCTATCGTTTTTCTCATATTTCCAACATACTAAAGTGTCGCTAGGTCGTCCTCAGACGAGCCCCCATCAGTCATCCCGGTTCTCCGTATAGGATTTGGGATGACTTTGTTCTTCATGGCTGATTAAGGACTGGGGGGCGCAACTCCTCTCAGTCCTGGTTTTAGTTCAGAGTCCTTCTCCTAGATGGGTTGCCTTCTATGAGCCCCATCTGCCCGGGGAGCAGTGTAGGGAACGGTGCATTGCTCAGGGACACCTCGGTAGCACTTGGTCTTGCCGGGACTTGAACTGGTGACCTTCCAGTTGCCAAGCCAACTCCCTATCGACTTCGCCACCACCGCCCACCAAACTAAACTAAAGTGTAGTTTGTCGAAAACATGATAGTAAAGTGTGACGACGAAGCAAAAGCCTATATTTATTTAGCGGGTGGACCAACACTGGAAAAAGTCAAGGTTCAGTTTGTTGAGATACAAACAGACGAACTGTAAAACACATTTCTAGTCCAACAAATATCCGTGCTTACAGCAAATGATAGTTTAAAACAACTGCTACTTTTCTTAAGAAACAAGGAGACGACACTACAAACTTTTAATCATTTATTTAACCGCATAGAAAAGTCCAGCACAGACAACAGCCTTTTGTTCGATACGTCAGTGCTTCTGAAACTGAAGAAAGACAGACGATAAAAAGCAGCAAACGTAAGGCACTAAATCTCTACTGAGTGTTTAGAATTGATCATGAGAAAGAAAAATAAACCCAAAAACAAGACAAATACACATATGGAAACCCGCATCAACGAGACAAACGGACGATTAAAACAACATTTAAAGAAAGTCCGCAGAGCTTGTATTTGTCCGACTCTTCTAACCCGAGTCCTGAGGGATTTGATGAGGCCTTTTAAAGCTTTCTCTTTGCTTTCAGCAGAAGTGCAACGCTAAACTTGGTTTATGCTTTTAGCTGAAGTATTGTTTAATGTCTTACATTCTTTTTAAAGTTGTACGAGGCACTATAACAGATAGCAATCAGCCATTTGTAGAAAGATAAAGCTGTGAAGCTATAACAAAAAGAGGGTTAGCTTAGCACAAAGACTGGGAACAGCTAGCCTTAAAAGAAAAAGGAGAATATCCAGAGTACTGTCGTCCGATGGCTGACAACTAGTAACGTCTATTCAAGTCCCGCCCCCTGTGGGAGGAGCTAAACGGAACATCGTCAAACCCGCCTCCGCCACGCATCGTTATCTAGCTTAGCACTAAGACTGAAACAGTTGGAAACAGCTAGCATGGCTCAGACAAAAAAAAAAGAAAAAAAAAAGAAGAATTTCCAGTGTCCTGTCCTCTGATAGGCTGAGAACTAGTGTCCTGTCCTCTGAGGCTGAGAACTAGTGTCCTGTCCTCTGATAGGCTGAGAACTAGTGTCCTGTCCTCTGATAGGCTGAGAACTAGTATCCTCTCTCACGGCCAACAATCCTTATCTAACTTAGCTTAGCACAAAGACTTGAAACAGGTGGAAACAGCTAGCATGGCTCTGAAAAGACGGGGAAAAAAGAAAGTCAGTGTCCTGTCCTCTGATTGGCTGAGAACTATTGTTGGCCCCGCCCCATGTGGGAGGGGCTATACTGAATATAGTCATACCCCGCCCCCCAACGCCTCCTTGTCTCCGTCGTTGCCCCCCCCTCCATGAATCATGGCCCCCCTCCCTGAGTCATGGCCCCCCCTCCCTCTCCCCCTCTCCAACTCTCTCTCGCCCCCTGTGGTTTAAGGTCTGGGGTTTAAATGCCGCCTCCTCCCATTGGTCCTCGGTGCTGCAGCCAACCGACAGAGACTCCGCCATGGCAGCGGTCGTCGGGCGTCCACCGGACCCCATGACTCCATAGGGCCACTTCCTGTTGCCGTGGTAACTGCGGGGCGTGTTGCCGTTGTCCCGGTGACAGTCTTGGAGATGTCAAAGTGCGACGGAGAGCCAGAGTTTCTGGAGCTGTCGGGGTTCGAGAGCAACGTCATCTGAGAGGAGGATTACAATGTTATAAATACTAGCAAAACAAATGTAACTACTACGAGACATTATTTTACTATTAGAACACATGTTTTCTACTTTAAACAAGTATTAACACATTTTACTACAACTACTACTAAGGCTGTTACTACTAATACGACTACTACTACAGCTACGACTACAACTGTCCATAGTAAGTTTCTGTTACTATAAAGGGATGTAACAACTAAAACAAACGTAAAAACAACAAATATTATTAATACTAGTAAAATGTTTGAACAAATCATACTAAAACTACGACAACAAATGTCACTATTAGGACTCAAAGAAGAGTCACTGGTACGTATGTTTTTACCACTAAATCAACTATTCCAGGTGTGAAATGGTAAATAAAAACAGAGTACTCACTATAGGGTTGTTGTTGAGGGGGGGGTCCACCAGCAGTACGGCTCGCTGCTGACTGTCCTTCTTATGGCCTGATGGGAAACATTACAATACTAGACGTAGCATAAAAAACAATACAGTTTGAAGACTACATTACCCAGAAACCCTTTGTGCTGTTGCTTCATAATTAACACCAAACATTAAGGATTCTCAACATTGTTTTTAGACTTATAAACTGACTGTTGTCTAATGCCAAGAACAGAATAATATACTATCTGAGTAATTCTACTTTAAATACTTGAGTACATTTAGCTGATAATACTTATACTTCAGTAACATTTTGAAGTTGTAAAAGAGTATGTTGAGAGTGCAGTAATAGCACTTTTACTTCAGTAAGGATGTGAGTACCACCTCTGATAAACGTACCATATCCAGAAACCACCACTTGTATGTTGGGGCTAGCATTAGCCACGTTAGTAGCAGCCGGACCCTCCAGAGGAGCAGGGACTCGGCACGGACCCTGGCCCTGGATTTTGCTCCGTTTGTGGGTTGACGCTGCTCTGTGACCCCTGGAGCTCCTCCGATGGGGGGGTCTGGTGAGAGGAGGGGGGTATGGAGGGTAGGGTTGGGGGGTAACCCTGACCCCGATATGATGCATTCTGGGGGGATAAGCATGCGTGAAGCTGGGGTTTCTGGGTAGGGGAACCTGGTGTTGTTGCCATTGTTGTTGTTGGTGTTGGGGAGGGGGAATGGAGGCTGGAGAGGAGGAAAGGGAGGCTGAAGAGGGTAGGTTTCCTGGGGTCTGGAGGGGGGGAACTGGGGGGGAGGAGAGGGGGAGGGGAGGGAGGTTTGGGGTTCAGCTGGTAGGTTTGTTGAAGGGGGAGGAGTATAAGTAGGGGGGGCACAGGGGGTGGAGTAGGCCTGCAGAGAGAGAGAGAGAGAGAGAGGAGGGGTCAGAGTCTGTGTTCAGTACCAAAAGAAAGCTTGTTTAGAATTTGATGAACTCAAAGTTTCAGAAAATAAACCTCTCTCTTTCCTCCGTACCCACATCTCTAAAAACGGGGCTACAACGGAGCTGATCCAGATTTGCGTCCGATATGACGTCATTACTAAAATGTGGGCGGGCTTTACACCCACGGGCCTATCAGAAACGTTGCTATCAGAAACAATGAGACGTGTTTTGGACGTACTATGGTCGGTGTTTACATTAGCAAGCATCGCTAACACTCAGAGCTAACCTGTACTGGAGAGAGTATGTGTTGTTTTTTAGTTTTTTTAAGAACCAAGAATCAGCACTTTTCTAACAGGGCTGAAATAGAGGGATATGAGGGATGTCTAAAATGCATGATCTTTGGTATTTTTTGCAAAAACACTTCATAGACATGTTTTTATATATATATCCCATAATATATGCCTTAAACTTGTGTAATAGGAGACCTTTAATATCGACGCTGTTGGAGTGACCGTTGACTCACCTTGATGCCCAAGTTGAAGAAAAACTTCAGGATGTTGACATCTGCGGAAAAAAATAATCAGAAATAATCTTTAGCGCGTCGGAGCTGGTGTGAAAGATGTGATTTAGGGAAGTTTGTTTTACACAAAACACATATCTGCTCACCTTTAGGAAGATCCTCCCCCGTTCTGCTGGAGGAGAGGGGGGGAGTCGGAGCCGGATCTCCCGTCTCCCCCTCGGGGAAGCCGGGGTACAGAGGGTCCTCGTAGATATGGGAGTACTGGAAGGGGTTAGGAGGGGGAGGGAGAGAGGAGTCTGGGTGAGACTGGGAGGTAGGGGGAGGAAGATGAGGGTGAGGAGGGGGAGTTTGAGAAGAGGGGTGAGAGACAATATGAGAAGGAGACTCTGGGTGAGAATGAGGAGGTAAAGAGTGAAGCTGGGGGTGAGGAAAGGGAGCAAGAGGAGAGTCTGAATGAGACTGGAAGTACTGGGAGGGGTGAGGAAGATGTGGGTGAGGAGAGGGAGAGTGCGTTTGAGAGTGAGTTTGGGAGGGAGGGAGAGAAGGTTGTGGGTGAGAAGAGAGGTGAGAGTCTAAGTGAGACTGGAAGTACTGGGAGGATGAGGAGGGGAGAGGGGTGAGACTGGGAGGGAAGGAGAGAAGGTTGAGGGTGAGAAAAGGGGTGAGAGTCTGAGTGAGACTGGGAGTAATGGGGGGGGGAGGAAAGGAGTGAGGAGAGGGAGACGAAGAGTGAGTTTGAGAGGGAGGGAGAGAAGGGTGAGAGTCTGAGTGAGACTGGGAGTAATGGGAGGGGTGAGAGATAGTATGAGAAAGAGACTCTGGGTGAGACTGGGTGAGGGGGAGAGAAGGTGCAGACTGGGAGTAAGGTGGAGGGGTGAGGAAAGGGGTGAGGAGAGGGAGAAGGAGAGTGAGTTTGGGTGGGAGGGTGAGGAAGATTTGGGTGAGAAAAGGGAGCAAGAGGAGAGGGGTGAGAGTCAGAGTGAGACTGGGAGTAATGGGAGGGGGGAGGAGGGTGAGAAAGAGACTCTGGGTGAGAGAGGAGGAAAAGAGTGAATCTGGGGGTGAGGAAAAGGGTGAGGAAGGTGAGAGGGATGGGGTGGGATTCTGGAGGTAGAGAGAGAGAGAGAGGGGTGAGGATGGGTGAGAGAGGAAGAGACAGGAAGTGAGGTATGGGAGATAATGGGAGGGAGAGAGGACTGGGGGAGATCAGACTGGAGTTGGGGAGATACTGGGGAGAGAGAAGTCTGAGTTTTGGGAGAAAAGTCTGGGTTTGGGGGAGAGAAGTCTGGGTTTGGGGGAGAGAAGTCTGGGTTCGGGGGAGAGAAGAAGTCGGGTTTGGGGGAGAGAAGAAGTCTGGGTTTGGGGGAGAAGAAGTCTGGGTTTGGGGAGAGAAGTCTGGGTTCGGGGGAGAGAAGTTTGGGTTTGGGGAGAAAAGTTTGGGGAGAGGAGGCTGGGTTTGGGGGAGAGAAGTCTGAGTTTCTGGGAGAAAAGTCTGGGTTTGGGGGAGAGAAGTCTGGGTTTGGGAGAGAAGTCTGGGTTTGGGGGAGAGAAGTCTGGGTTTGGGGGAGAAAAGTTGGGGGAGAGAAGGCTGGGTTTGGGGGAGAAGTCTGGGTTCGGGGGAGAGAAGAAGTCTGGTTTGGGGGAGAGAAGAAGTCTGGGTTTGGGGGAGAGAAGAAGTCTGGGTTTGGGGGAGAGAAGAAGTCTGGGTTTGGGGGAGAGAAGAAGTCTGGGTTCGGGGGAGAGAAGAAGTCTGGGTTCGGGGGAGAGAAGAAGTCTGGGTTCGGAAAGAGAAGTTTGGGTTTGGGGGAGAGAAGTTTGGGGGAGAGAAGAAGTCTGAGTTTGGGGGAGAGAAGAAGTCTGAGTTTGGGGGAGAGAAGAAGTCTGAGTTTGGGGGAGAGAAGAAGTCTGAGTTTGGGGGAGGATCTGCGATGCGTTCAGGAGCCCTCCGAGATTTGAAGAGAATCTGAAAAGATAAAAAATCTGAGTCAGAAAACATGAAAAACATATTTAAATACCTTTACAGTAAAGACTCAACAAATGAAAAGACCTACATATTAAATAAAGTCTAATAAATACTCAAGATAATAAAAGAGAGGTAACATTAAGATTCTGAGATGGACCAATCAAACAATGACTAATTTTACTTTTGGTACTTTAACTATATTTATGATAATACTTTTCTACTTTTACTTGAGGAACATTTTGACTCAAGTACAAGTTCCGAGTACTTCTACTTTTACTAAAGTACAAGATCTGAGTACTTCTACTTTTACTAAAGTACAAGATCTGAGTACTTCTACTTTACTAAAAGTACAAGTTCTGAGTACTTCTACTTTTACTAAAGTACAAGATCTGAGTACTTCTTCTTTTACTCAAGTAGTAAGAGAAGACGACAGCCTTCACGTGGCTCCTCTGTGAGTAGCAAGAGATGGTGCAAGACCAACTTGCGAACGAATGTCGCCAACCAAACGTCGAGCTGGTAGGCCTAGGAACGGCGGACGGGCAGTCATCCCGACTGTCGATAAGCGAGGCCTGGCAGTGCTTCAACTCAATGTCGAGGGCCTAACCACCGCCAAACTTGAGGTTGTGCGTCACCTGGCTGATTCCAATGGGGCAGCGGCTGTGCTCCTGCAGGAGACACACTGCACATCCGATAACATCCTTAAGATCCCTGGGTTCCATGTCGCTGGGTCCATCCACAGCAAGCAACACGGTGTGGCAACCTTCGTCAGGACTGAAATAAGCTGGTCAACCAGTAGCCAATCCCCACCAGGCACTAACATCGAGTGGCTGGTTACTAAAAATCCAGGAAACATCAGTAATCAACGTATACAAGCCCCCACCATCAGAGCTGTCTGCGACGTCACTCCCGTCAGTAACTGCACCCGCCATCTATGCAGGTGACTTCAACTGTCAGCACACAGACTTGGGTTACAAACACACAATACCTAACGGAGTGGCGCTGAGCGAATGGGCCTCCAACACTGATGCCCTGCACTGTACGACCCCAAGGAGCCTTCAACCTTCTTCTCTGCACGCTGGAACACCTCCACCAACCCAGACCTGGCCTTTGCCATCTGCCGCAGTAACGACCCGAAACCGGAAAGACGCGTCCTGGACCGGTTTCCCCGCTCACATCACCGACCGGCCATCACTAAAATTCCAGCACTGGTGCAACCGTACCAGGGAAACCGGTCAAACGATGGAACTTTCGAAAGGCCAACTGGGAGTCGTTTGTTGAGGAGACGGCAAGAAGGTCAGCTGGTCTGCCAGACCCAGAGGCAGTCGATGCGGACGCAGCCTACGCAGCCTACTGCGGGGTCCTCCTGGGTGCGGCAAAGAAGACCATTCCGCGTGGCTATAACAGGACTTACATCCCGGGTTGGGACGAGGAGTGCAGCCGTCTTCTGTGTGACCACCAGAGGGCTAGCTCCAGAGAAGAGGTGGACGTGACTGCAACAGCACTGCTCCAGAGGCTGGACGTCACCCGCAGGACCAGATGGACAGAAGTTGTCGAATCAATCGACTTCACCCACTCTAGTCGTAAGGCGTGGCAGACCATCAACCAGCTTACAGGCAGAAATACAACGCCCCCCAGGTGCCCAGTCACAGCAGATGCCATCGCATCCCAGCCCATGAAGAACGGCCGCTTCCCGGACGCAGACAAAGACTTCGCCCATCCAGAAAGTACGGCTATGCAGACGATCTAGCCATCATGCCGAGACGACCAACATGGAAGGCCATGGAAGATGGCCTTAACGACGACATGGGCACCCTGGTGCATACTTTCAAAGGTGGCGTCTACAGCTCAACATCGGAAAGACAGTAGCAGCGTCATACCATCTTAGCACCAGAGAAGCTAGGAGGGAACTTGAGATGCGCGTCAATAACAAACGTCTGGAGGTCCAGCAAGCCCCGAAGTACCTCGGCGTGCGTCTGGATCGGACACTGTCCTTCAAACAACACCTTGAAGAAGTCAAGGCCAAGGTAACATCAAGGGTCGCGCTGATCCATCGCCTCGCTGGAACAACCTGGGGAGCCTGCGCTAAGACGCTGTGATTATCAACCCTGGTCTTCTCTGCAGCGGAATACTGCGCCCCAGCATGGAGCAGAAGCCCGCAAGTAAGGTTGACGTTGTCATCAACAACGCCCTCGGGATTATAACTGGATGCTTGAAGCCTACCCGTGTGTCCCTCTTGCCAGTCCTCGTGGGGAATAGCTCCGGCCGGATTTCGACGGGAGGCTGCCACCCTCTTCCTGGCCAGGAAAGCCCAAAAGCATGACTGGCACATCCCGCATAACACGACAATGACAGCAGCGCCTCTAAGTAGGCTCAAGTCCCGCTCCCCTACAACAAGGCAGCACAAGAGATGCTCAATTCCACCTCTGAGGACCTCTCCAGAGATGCATGGTTGGCGGCTGCTTGGAAGGCAGAAGTGGGAACTAGCGATCCCGCATCCATCGCTACATCTGGGACCCAGGAGATGGCGCCACAGCAGGAGACGACCTACCACGCCGGCAATGGACCACACTAAACCTACGAACTGGGTCGGTCGCTTCAAAACATCAATGAAGAAGTGGGGCCTGGCAGACAGTGCTGCATGCGAGTGCGGTGACCCTGAACAGACTGCCCAACACATAATCACCATCTGCCCTTTATATAGACCACCCTCGGGAGCCAGCCTCTTCGACTTAGGACCCGAGATGCGGGCATGGCTACACGACACCGAGTTGGACCAGATCGAAGTACAAGATCTGAGTACTTCTACTTTTACTACAATATCTGAGTACTTCTACTTTTACTACAATATCTGAGTACTTCTACTTTTACTACAATATCTGAGTACTTCTACTTTTACTACAATATCTGAGTACTTCTCCCAGCTCTGATTATAATCAAAACAAAGTATTTCAAACATCATGTTTACTTTTTGGGATCAATAATAGAAATGAATCTTACTTTGAGCTGAAGCAGGTGGAGGATCGTTTGCAGCCTGATGGGGGAGAGAGGGGGAGAAGAAGGAGGGAGGACTGGGAGCGATGGGAGCGATGAAGGTGGGAGGAGGTAGAGGAAGGAGGAGGGTTTAGGAGGTGAGGAAAGGATGGAGGGGGAGGCAGAAGGGAGAGAAGGGGGGAGAAGAGGTGGCAGAGGAGGGGAGAGAAGGGGGGAGGAAGAGGGTGGCAGAGGAGGGGACGGAGGGAGGAGAGGGGGAGGTTGTTTTCTCAGCACAGGAAGTGGTTGATGCTGCAGTGGCGGCCATCTTTAAATGGGGCATTGAAGCCTTGATGGAGCCGAGCCGGGCTGGAGGGTTTGGGTCAGCAGAGGGTGTAGTAGTATTTGAAGTAGTAGTATTTGTAGAAGGAGATGCTAAAGGTGGAGTGGAGGACTTGGGTCGTTCTCCAGCAACGTCTTCAACAGGACTCTTCTAGAAAACACAAAATAATATTTAAGTTTTTATGAATTAAATACACATTTTTTGATTAAATGGTTTCAGACTTTATACGAATCAACATCATGATGAAGGTTTCTCAGAATTATTTTTAAACTGTGTGCTTCAATTCAATTACAGCGAAATATGTTTATTTTGGGGTCTTAACGCTGAAGTAAACAACATTAATTTAACACATGAATTGAATGCTTTTAAACACAAGTTAGCCCAGGGTCAAATGAACCTATTTAATCATCTAAAATAAACAATTTAAGAAAACAACAAGTGGATTTATTGACTCTAAAATTAGTAGTTTAACTTTGGGAAAACAACGCTTTTGTGTTTAGATTATTGTAAACACATGATTATCACTTTGTATTTAATATAAAGGCATCAATCTTACCGTGTTGGTCCTCTGATATCTCTTCCTCTCGACTCCCTTCTTCTTCCCTCCATCAGCCGACGCCCCAGCCTGAGCCTGAGGAGGAAAGCAAATCATATAATAACAATATAACAGATTAATAATGACTAACAACGGCAAAACAGCCTTCTCTTCTAACAGAGAACCAGCTTTTTACTGTGTTTTCCTCCCCGACTCACCCCCAGTGCCGGGAAGCTGTGTTCGTCTCTCAGCTGAATCTCCACTAACGCCACGTTCCTCTCCTCTTCCTCTCGAGCAAATCGCTGCGTCTCCGTCAGACCGAACGCCGCCTCCAGCGAGCTCACCGACTTCCTGTCAGGAAAACACACATATGACAGCGTTTTAGGACTCATACCGACTCATCACAGGGTTTTAGGACTCATACCGACTCATCAGGGTTTTAGGACTCATACCGACTCATGACAGGGTTTTAGGACTCATACCGACTCATGACAGGGTTTTAGGACTCATACCGACTCATGACAGGGTTTAGGACTCATACCGACTCATGACAGGGTTTTAGGACTCATACCGACTCATGACAGGGCTTTAGGACTCATACCGACTCATGACAGGGTTTTAGGACTCATACCGACTCATGACAGGGTTTTAGGACTCATACCGACTCATCACAGGGCTTTAGACTCATACCGACTCATGACAGGGTTTAGGACTCATACCGACTCATGACAGGGTTTTAGGACTCATACCGACTCATGACAGGGCTTTAGGACTCATACTGACTCATGACAGGGTTTTAGGACTCATACGACTCATGACAGGGCTTTAGGACTCATACTGACTCATGACAGGGTTTTAGGACTATACCGACTCATGACAGGGTTTTAGGACTCATGACAGGGTTTTAGGACTCATACCGACTCATGACAGGGTTTTAGGACTCATACCGACTCATGACGGGTTTTAGGACTCATACCGACTCATGACAGGGCTTTAGGACTCATACTGACTCATGACAGGGTTTTAGGACTCATACCGACTCATGACAGGGTTTAGGACTCATGACAGGGTTTTAGGACTCATACCGACTCATGACAGGGTTTAGGACTCATACCGAACTCATGACAGGGCTTTAGGACTCATACCGACTCATGTCAGGGCTTTAGGACTCATGACAGGGCTTTAGGACTCATACCGACTCATCACAGGTTTTAGGACTCATCCGACATGACAGGGCTTTAGGACTCATACCGACCATGTCAGGGCTTTAGGACTCATGACAGGGCTTTAGGACTCATACCGACTCATGACAGGGCTTTAGGACTCATCCGACTCATGACAGGGCTTAGGACTCATACCGACTCTGTCAGGGCTTTAGGACTCATACCGACTCATGACAGGGCTTTAGGACTCATGACAGGGCTTTAGGACTCATACCGACTCATGACAGGGCTTTAGGACTCATACCGACTCATGACAGGGCTTTAGGACTCATACCGACTCATGACAGGGCTTTAGGACTCATCCCGACTCATGACAGGGTTTTAGGACTCATACAGACTCATGACAGGGCTTTAGGACTCATACCGACTCATGACAGGGTTTTAGGACTCATACGACTCATGACAGGGCTTTAGGACTCATACCGACTCATGACAGGGCTTTAGGACTCATACCGACTCATCACAGGGCTTTAGGACTCATACCGACTCATGTCAGGGCTTTAGGACTCATACCGACTCATGACAGGGCTTTAGACTCAGACAGGGCTTTAGGACTCATACCGACTCATGACAGGGCTTTAGGACTCATATCGACTCATGACAGGTTTTAGGACTCATACCGACTCATGACAGGGCTTTAGGACTCATCCGACTCATGACAGGGTTTTAGGACTCATACAGACTCATGACAGGGCTTAGGACTCATACCGACTCATGACAGGGCTTTAGGACTCATACCGACTCATGACAGGGTTTTAGGACTCATACCGACTCATGACAGGGCTTTAGGATCATACCGACTCATCACAGGGCTTTAGGACTCATACCGACTCATGACAGGGCTTTAGGACTCATACCGACTCATGACAGGGCTTTAGGACTCATACCGACTCATGACAGGGCTTTAGGACTCATACCTACATCATCCAGGGCTTTAGGACTCATGAGAGGGTTTTAGGACTCATACCGACTCATGACAGGGCTTTAGGACTCATACCGACTCATGACAGGGCTTTAGGACTCATACCGACTCATCACAGGGTTTTAGGACTCATACCGACTCATGACAGGGTTTTAGGACTCATACCGACTCATGACAGGTTTTAGGACTCATACTGACTCATGAGAGGGTTTTAGGACATACTGACTCATGAGAGGGTTTTAGGACTCATACCGACTCATGACAGGGTTTTAGGATCATGAGAGGGTTTTAGGACTCATGAGAGGGCTTTAGGACTCATACGACTCATGACAGGGCTTTAGGACTCATACCGACTCATGACAGGGTTTTAGGACTCATACTGACTCATGAGAGGTTTAGGACTCATACTGACTCATGAGAGGGCTTTAGGACTCATACTGACTCATGACAGGGCTTTAGGACTCATACCGACTCATGACAGGGTTTTAGGACTCATACCGATCATGAGAGGGTTTTAGGACTCATACTGACTCATGAGAGGGTTTTAGGACTCATACTGACTCATGACAGGGTTTTAGGACTCATACCGACTCATGACAGGGCTTTAGGACTCATACTGACTCATGACAGGGTTTAGGACTCATACTGACTCATGACAGGGTTTTAGGACTCATACTGACTCATGACAGGGTTTTAGGACTCATACCGACTCATGACAGGGTTTTAGGACTCATACTGACTCATGACAGGGTTTTAGGACTCATACTGACTCATGACAGCGTTTTAGGACTCATACCGACTCATGAGAGGGTTTTAGGACTCATACCGACTCATGACAGGGTTTTAGGACTCATACGACTCATCTCAGGGCTTTAGGACTCATACCGACTCATGACAGGGCTTTAGGACTCATACTGACTCATGAGAGGGTTTTAGGACTCATACTGACTCATGACAGGGTTTTAGGACTCATACTGACTCATGACAGGGTTTTAGGACTCATACTGACTCATGACAGCGTTTTAGGACTCATACCGACTCATGAGAGGGTTTTAGGACCATACCGACTCATGAGAGGGTTTTAGGACTCATACCGACTCATGACAGGGTTTTAGGACTCATACCGACTCATGAGAGGGTTTTTAGGACTCATACCGACTCATGACAGGGTTTTAGGACTCATACCGACTCATGACAGGGCTTTAGGACTCATACCGACTCATGACAGGGTTTTAGGACTCTACTGACTCATGACAGGGTTTTAGGACTCATACTGACTCATGACAGGGTTTTAGGACTCATACCGACTCATGACAGGGCTTTAGGACTCATACCGACTCATGACAGGGTTTTAGGACTCATACCGACTCATGACAGGGTTTTAGGACTCATACCGACTCATGACAGGGTTTTAGGACTCATACCGACTCATGACAGGGTTTTAGGACTCATACCGACTCATGACAGGGTTTTAGGACTCATACTGACTCATGACAGGGTTTTAGGACTCATACTGACTCATGACAGCGTTTTAGGACTCATACTGACTCATGACAGGGTTTTAGGACTCATACCGACTCATGACAGGGTTTTAGGACTCATGACAGGGTTTTAGGACTCATACCGACTCATGACAGGGTTTTAGGACTCATACCGACTCATGACAGGGCTTTAGGACTCATGACAGGGCTTTAGGACTCATACCGACTCATGTCAGGGCTTTAGGACTCATGACAGGCTTTAGGACTCATGACAGGGTTTAGGACTCATACCGACTCATGACAGGGCTTTAGGACTCATCCCGACTCATGACAGGGCTTTAGGACTCATACCGACTCATGTCAGGGCTTTAGGACTCATACCGACTCATGACAGGGCTTTAGGACTCATGACAGGGCTTTAGGACTCATACCGACTCATGACAGGGCTTTAGGACTCATACCGACTCATGACAGGGCTTTAGGACTCATACCGACTCATGACAGGGCTTTAGGACTCATCCCGACTCATGACAGGGTTTTAGGACTCATACCGACTCATCACAGGGCTTTAGGACTCATACCGACTCATGACAGGGCTTTAGGACTCATGAGAGGGTTTTAGGACTCATACTGACTCATCACAGGCTTTAGGACTCATACCGACTCATGACAGGGTTTTAGACTCATACTGACTCATCACAGGCTTTAGGACTCATACCGACTCATGACAGGGTTTTAGGACTCATACTGACTCATGACAGGGCTTTAGGACTCATACCGACTCATGACAGGGTTTTAGGACTCATACCGACTCATGACAGGGCTTTAGGACTCAATACCGACTCATGACAGGGCTTTAGGACTCATACCGACTCATCACAGGGCTTTAGGACTCATACAGACTCATGACAGGCTTTAGGACTCATACCGACTCATGACAGGGCTTTAGGACTCATACCGACTCATGACAGGCTTTAGGACTCAACCGACTCATCACAGGGCTTTAGGACTCATGAGAGGGTTTTAGGACTCATACCGACTCATGACAGGGTTTTTAGGACTCATACTGACTCATCACAGGCTTTAGGACTCATACCGACTCATGACAGGGCTTTAGGACTCATACCGCTCATCACAGGGTTTTAGGACTCATACGACTCATGACAGGTTTTAGGACTCATACCGACTCATGACGGGTTTTAGACTCATACTGACTCATGAGAGGGTTTTAGGACTCATGAGAGGGCTTTAGGACTCATACTGACTCATGAGAGGGTTTTAGGACTCATGAGAGGCTTTAGGACTCATACTGACTCATGACAGGGCTTTAGGACTCATACCGACTCATGACAGGGTTTTAGGACTCATACCGACTCATGAGAGGGTTTTAGGACTCATACTGACTCATGACAGGTTTTAGGACTCATACTGACTCATGACAGGTTTTAGGACTCATACTGACTCATGACAGGGTTTTAGGACTCATACCGACTCATGACAGGGCTTTAGGACTCATACCGACTCATGACAGGGTTTAGGACTCATACCGACTCATGACAGGGTTTTAGGACTCATACCGACTCATGACAGGGTTTTAGGACTCATACCGACTCATGACAGGTTTTAGGACTCATACTGACTCTGACAGGGTTTTAGGACTCATACCGACTCATGAGAGGGTTTTAGGACTCATACTGACTCATGACAGGGTTTTAGGACTCATACTGACTCATGACAGGGTTTTAGGACTCATACCGCTCATCTCAGGGCTTTAGGCTCATACTGACTCATGACAGGGCTTTAGGACTCATACTGACTCATGAGAGGTTTTAGGACTCATACTGACTCATGACAGGGTTTTAGGACTCATACTGACTCATGACAGGGTTTTAGGACTCATACTGACTCATGACAGCGTTTAGGACTCATACCGACTCATGAGAGGGTTTTAGGACTCATACTGACTCATGACAGCGTTTTAGGACTCATACCGACTCATGAGAGGGTTTTAGGACTCATACTGACTCATGACAGGGTTTTAGGACTCATACCGACTCATCTCAGGGCTTTAGGACTCATACTGACTCATGACAGGGCTTTTAGGACTCATACTGACTCATGAGAGGGTTTTTAGGACTCATACTGACTCATGACAGGGTTTTAGGACTCATACTGACTCATACAGGGTTTTAGGACTCATACCGACTCATGACAGGGTTTTAGGACTCATACTGACTCATGACAGGGTTTTAGGACTCATACTGACTCATGACAGCGTTTTAGACTCATACCGACTCATGAGAGGGTTTTAGGACTCATACCGACTCATGACAGGGTTTTAGGACTCATACGACTCATCTCAGGGCTTAGGACTCATACTGACTCATGACAGGGCTTTAGGACTCATACTGACTCATGAGAGGGTTTAGGACTCATACTGACTCATGACAGGGTTTTAGGACTCATACTGACTCATGAGAGGGTTTTAGGACTCATACTGACTCATGACAGGGTTTTAGGACTCATACTGACTCATGACAGGGTTTTAGGACTCATACTGACTCATGACAGGGTTTTAGGACTCATACTGACTCATGACAGGGTTTTAGGACTCATACTGACTCATGAGAGGGTTTTAGACTCATACTGACTCATGACAGGGTTTTAGGACTCATACCGACTCATGACAGGGCTTTAGGACTCATACTGACTCATCACAGGGCTTTAGGACTCATACCGACTCATGAGAGGATTTTAGGACTCATCACAGGGCTTTAGGACTCATACCGACTCATGAGAGGATTTTAGGACTCATCACAGGGCTTTAGGACTCATACCGACTCATGTCAGGGCTTTAGGACTCATACCGACTCATGAGAGGATTTTAGGACTCATCACAGGGCTTTAGGACTCATAACCGACTCATGTCCGGGCTTTAGGACTCATACTGACTCATGACAGGGTTTTAGGACTCATACTGACTCATGACAGGGCTTTAGGACTCATACCGACTCATGACAGGGTTTTAGGACTCATACTGACTCATGAGAGGGCTTTAGGACTCATACCGACTCATGACAGGGTTTTAGACTCATACCGACTCATGAGAGGGTTTTAGGACTCATGTCAGGGCTTTAGGACTCATACTGACTATGACAGGGCTTTAGGACTCATACCGACTCATGACAGGGTTTTAGGACTCATACTGACTCATGACAGGGCTTTAGGACTCATACCGACTCATGACAGGGTTTTAGGACTCATACCGACTCATGACAGGGCTTTAGGACTCATGAGAGGGTTTTAGGACTCATACTGACTCATCACAGGGCTTTAGGACTCATACCGACTCATGTCAGGGCTTTAGGACTCTACCGACTCATGAGAGGGTTTTAGGACTCATGTCAGGGCTTTAGGACTCATACTGACTCATGACAGGGCTTTAGGACTCATACCGACTCATGACAGGGTTTTAGGACTCATACCGACTCATGAGAGGGTTTTAGGACTCATGTCAGGGCTTTAGGACTCATACTGACTCATGACAGGGCTTTAGGACTCATACCGACTCATGACAGGGTTTTAGGACTCATACTGACTCATGACAGGGCTTTAGGACTCATACTGACTCATGACAGGGTTTTAGGACTCATACCGACTCATGACAGGGCTTTAGGACTCATACCGACTCATGACAGGGCTTTAGGACTCATGAGAGGGTTTTAGGACTCATCTGACTGACATCACAGGCTTTAGGACTCATACCGACTCATGTCAGGCTTTAGGACTCATTTCTATGTGCTTAAATCCTAAAGGTCCAAATGTTTTTGGATAAGAAAACACATGCTTAACTTTCGCGTGCTTCAATCTGCTTCAACCTGCTTCAACCTGCTTCAACTGCTTCAACCTGCTTCAACCTGCTTCAATCTGCTTCAACCTGCTTCAACCTGCTTCAACCTGCTTCACCTGCTTCAATCTGCTCAACCTGCTTCAACCTGCTTCAACCTGCTTCAATCTGCTTCAACCTGCTTCAATCTGCTTCAACCTGCTTCAACCTGCTTCACCTGCTTCAACCTCACATCATCTACGTTATCCAAGTATCTCGTTGATCTGTTTTTTTGTTTCAGTAACTCATGGCTGGGTTTGATGTCTTACAATGCCGACTCATTTCAGCATTTCTATCAGTTCAATTATAGCATTTAGGACTTACAATGCTGACACATTTCCAATTGTTAAGACTCATGATGACTGATATCACGACTCACTCCTGATCCTCTCTTCCCTCTCTCTCCACACACTGACCTTGCAGCCTTGTTCTCGTCTACGGTGGCCTGCGGGGCCATGAGTTTTGCTTTAAACTCGCCCGATGGGCCGGTGCCGTCGTCTGGGAAACAGCAGAAGAAGAAGAAGAGGGGGCTGCTGGGAGATGTTTCCCTCTCCCTCTGCCTCTCCCCCGCTCCTCCCAATCTGAGGGGGAGGAAGAGAGAGATATCAGATTTTAGTGAAAAATAAAGTACATTTGAAGTATTTTCATTTGAGTATTCCTTAGTTTTTTTTAATGAATTGATAAAAAACAAAGACAGACCAGAACAATCTGAGTAATAATCATGTTGTGGTGTGTGTGTGTGTGTGTGTGGTGTGTGTGTGTGTGTGTGTGTGTGTGTGTGTGTGTGTGTGAGAGAGAGAACTAAAACAATTAATTAATACAAAAGAATTATAATATAAAAACCTGTGGATAATTTATAAGTGGGAGGTTGTTAGGTGTGTGTTTTAGTTTGGGGCTTTAGTTCAAGTAGGTCTCAGTTGACATGGTGTGTGTGTGTTGTGTGTGTGTGTGTGTGTGTGTGTGTGTGTGTGTGCAAAACAGAACCCATAGATCATTTGGTGGGTGGTTGTTAGGTGTGTGCCTTAGTTACAGACATGGTGTGTGTGTGTGTGTGTGTGTGTGTGTGTGTGTGGTGTACCTCCGTGTCCGTTGCTCAGTCTCTTGTCTCGGTTCACCACGGTGCTCCAGCTGTTCTCCTCAAAGGGCCGCAGAGACATCAGAGGAACCTGTCTGCACACATTGAGCATTTTATTTATTTTTATTTTATATCTTATGTCGTGCATTTTCTACCAAATCCAATGTATTTCTTTTATCCAATTTTTATTATTAAGGGTCTTTTATTTTCCGTCTTATTTTCAATTAGTTATGAATTATATCTGTTTTCTTTCTAATTTTATGGATTATTTTCTGTGTTATAAATCACTTCGTGCAGCATTTATTTTACTTAAAAAGTGCTGTAGAATTACAGTTTAATAGAAAAATGATGATGATTGTATTAGAATATAGTTACGGTCACTTTTGACTATTTTCACCATTTTTAAAAACCAATAAAGACATTTATCTGCAGATTAATCCATTATGAAAATGCATGCGTCCAAAAACAGTCTGTTTGTACTTGCTTATACTAAAGGAACCTTTTCAATGTAGTACTTTAACTCCAGAATCCGAGTACTAATATTTAATTTCCATTCCTCACATACTTACGTATATATAATATCCTGCTTTATACTTTGCTACTGTACATTTGTAATTCAACATGTATATGTTCTACTCTCTTTGGGATCAATAAAGTACTTCTGATCTTATCTGACTTCCTCCATCCCATAATTTACTTCCTGAGTCCCAGCTCTTCGATGTGAACCGTCACTTTGTCGTTGTTGGGAGGAACTTCTTTAATGGTCGCGTTGTAGCTCCGCCCACCTGTCTCCAGACGAACCTACACCACACACACACATTTTAATATATACAAACACCTGAGGAAGCAGGGTTTAACGAAGGACCCTGAACCAGATATGGCAAAAGTACACACATCCTTTACTCAAGTAGAAGTGCAGGTATTTGTGTTCAACATGTAAGAAGTAGAAAGTACAGGTATTTGTGTTCAACATGTAAGAAGTAGAAAGTACAGGTATTTGTGTTCAACATGTAAGAAGTAGAAAGTACTGGTATTTGTGTTCAACATGTAAGAAGTAGAAAGTACTGGTATTTGTGTTCAACATGTAAGAAGTAGAAAGTACAGGTATTTGTGTTCAACATGTAAGAAGTAGAAAGTACAGGTATTTGGGTTCAACATGTAAGAAGTAGAAAGTACAGGTATTTGTGTTCAACATGTAAGAAGTAGAAAGTACTGGTATTTGTGTTCAACATGTAAGAAGTAGAAAGTACTGGTATTTGTGTTCAACATGTAAGAAGTAGAAAGTACAGGTATTTGGGTTCAACATGTAAGAAGTAGAAAGTACAGGTATTTGGTTCAACATGTAAGAAGTAGAAAGTACAGGTATTTGTGTTCAACATGTAAGAAGTAGAAAGTACAGGTATTTGTGTTCAAAGTGTAAGAAGTAGAAAGTACAGGTATTTGTGTTCAACATGTAAGAAGTAGAAAGTACAGGTATTTGTGTTCAACATGTAAGAAGTAGAAAGTACAGGTATTTGTGTTCAACATGTAAGAAGTAGAAAGTACAGGTATTTGGGTTCAAAATGTAAGAAGTAGAAAGTACAGGTATTGGGTTCAAAATGTAAGAAGTAGAAAGTACAGGTATTTGTGTTCAACATGTAAGAAGTAGAAAGTACAGGTATTTGTGTTCAACATGTAAGAAGTAGAAAGTACAGGTATTTGTGTTCAACATGTAAGAAGTAGAAAGTACAGGTATTTGGGTTCAACATGTAAGAAGTAGAAAGTACAGGTATTTGTGTTCAAAATGTAAGAAGTAGAAAGTACAGGTATTTGTGTTCAACATGTAAGAAGTAGAAAGTACAGGTATTTGTGTTCAACATGTAAGAAGTAGAAAGTACAGGTATTTGTGTTCAACATGTAAGAAGTAGAAAGTACAGGTATTTGGGTTCAACATGTAAGAAGTAGAAAGTACAGGTATTTGTGTTCAACATGTAAGAAGTAGAAAGTACAGGTATTTGTGTTCAACATGTAAGAAGTAGAAAGTACAGGTATCTGTGTTCAAAATGTAAGAAGTAGAAAGTACAGGTATTTGTGTTCAACATGTAAGAAGTAGAAAGTACAGGTATTTGTGTTCAACATGTAAGAAGTAGAAAGTACAGGTATTTTGTGTTCAACATGTAAGAAGTAGAAAGTACAGGTATTTGTGTTCAACATGTAAGAAGTAGAAAGTACAGGTATTTTGTGTTCAACATGTAAGAAGTAGAAAGTACAGGTATTTGTGTTCAACATGTAAGAAGTAGAAAGTACACGTATTTGTGTTCAACATGTAAGTAGGAAGTACAGGTATTTGTGTTCAACATGTAAGAAGTAGAAAGTACACGTATTTGTGTTCAACATGTAAGAGGTCAAAGTAAAAAGTCGTCGTAGTAGTGGAGTAAAGTACTGATACCAGAACAATTTAACTTAAGTACAGCAACAAAGTATTTGTACTCCACTACTTCCCCCCTGGTCCCTGAACGCATCGCTCACCTGGCAGCGGTCTCCTGAAGTGAACTGCATCCCGGCAGCGATGCAGTAATCCCTCTTCTGTTGAGCTGAAAACACACAAAAAACATTTTAATCTTAAATCATTACTGTAATTAATCCAATAAATCATAGCTTAGTCTGTGTGCACACTACTCTGATTACTTATTGTGCCATATTTAGCTCAACATTAGGAGGATTCTATGCTATAATATACCGTTTTATTACTTTTATGCTTCAAAACGCTTCTATATCATGACCTACTGATATTAAATACAACTCAATATATACTCTACTTATGTCTTTCTGTATTCTGCTGCAAAGTCATAAATATTAATGTTATTATATCCGTCTTTAAAGTTCACATTTTGCACTTCAATGCAGGATAATCTTCATTCTCAAGGAGCTTCACGTGTAAACAGAGTTATTTTTATGTATTTATGTGTTTTCAGTTGAACTTTAAGGTATAATAAAGACCATTCAGGGATTGTTGAGCAGCGTCAGCTCAGAGTTAGCGTGCCTCACCTCTCTTGGTCTTGTGCCAGATGTCGTACTCTACATTCCTGAAGAGAGTGGGGTTCAGTGAACGCCTCACGCGCTCAGGCAGCATGTGACGGCCTCGCCCACGGCCCTACACACAGAGAAATAGAAACAACCACAGTTATTCACCGATCTCCAGGTGTGTGTGGGTGTGTGGGTGTGTGTCTGAGTGTGTGCCTTGAGTGTGTGTGTATCTGTGTGTGTGTGTGTGTGTGTGTGTCTGAGTGTATGTGTGAGAGAGTGTGTGTGTGTATCTGTGTGTGTATCTGTGTATGTATCTGTGTGTGTGTGTGTGTGTGTGTGTGTGTGTGTGTCATTTCTCACCCTGTGTCTGGGAGCCGTTGTGCTCGTTCCATTTTCTACCCTGCGTCATAAAACACACACAGATTCATAGTTTTAGAGCCTTTTCCAGACACTTCACTGCAGTCAGAGTACAAACACCACACTGTCAAAATACTGAAGTACAAGTCCTGCATTGAAATGTTACTCAAGTTAAATATCAGAAACATGTTCTCAAAGTATTTTAAATCAGAATACTGTGCCGTAAACTGTTCACTAAGTTCAGGGAAAAGTACAATATACTTAATACAGAAATACTAAAGGACAGTACAAGTACTTTGAATGTGTTGTGCAAAACAATACTTGACTAAGTAAACAAGAAAAATAATAAATAAATAATAAGAAATAATATTAAGAAATAATACAAATAATAAAAAATAATAAAAATAAATACATTATAATAACAAATAATAGAAATAATAATAAATCAAATAAATGAAAGAGTATCCCCGCTTCCTACCAGAGATCCCCCCCGGTGTCGGGCTCCGACTCGTCGCTGCTCGCACAGAGTTTAATGATGTCGTCGCTCAGAACGTCTGAAGATCTGCCGCCTCGATTACAAGATCCCAGAGAGCCTCTGTCCACATTGAACACATCGTCGTACAGGAGCTCGTACAGGATCGCTGAGGAGAGAGGAGAGACAGGAAGGGTCACTTTACAGACATTTAGAGAGACCCTGAACACATCGTCATACATCTTGAAACACTCACACTGGCAGAGAGCAGAGTCCTTGATCTGTCTGATGGGATACACGCTGTCGTAGTGATTCCCGTTCAGGAAACACAACCGCACCTGAGAGAGGAAACAAAGCGCTGTTAGAGACCACGTGCAGATTCAATTATGTGTTTGGTTCAACTCCCCAGACTGCTGTAGAAAATGTGGAAATGCAAATCATTATCATGTTTTCTGGGACTGTTTGAGGTCTTTTGGAGAGAGATACATAATGCCTTAAAGCAGCGGTTCCCAACCTTTTCAACTCGGGGCTCACTTAAGATCTAAAAATGTTTTGCACGGCCCACATTCAACCTTAAACAATACGGAGGCTAAATGAAGTTCTGATTGGTCGATTCAGAACATGTGACATGTTGTAAATCTAGTAGAACAGACCGCTGTCAAGGACTGTAATGACCGCTGTCAAGGACTGTAATGACCGCTGTCAAGGACTGTAATGACCGTTGTCAAGGACTGTAATGACCGTTGTCAAGGACTGTAATGACCGCTGTCAAGGACTGTAATGACCGTTGTCAAGGACTGTAATGACCGTTGTCAAGGACTGTAATGACCGCTGTCAAGGACTGTAATGACCGTTGTCAAGGACTGTAATGACCGTGTTAAGGACTGTAATGGCCGCTGTCAAGGACTGTAATGACCGCTGTCAAGGACTGTAATGACCGCTGTCAAGGACTGTAATGGCCGCTGTCAAGGACTGTAATGGCTGGCGCTGTCAAGGACTGTAATGGCCGCTGTCAAGGACTGTAATGACCGTTGTCAAGGACTGTAATGGCCGCTGTCAAGGACTGTAATGGCCGCTGTCAAGGACTGTAATGGCCGCTGTCAAGGACTGTAATGGCCGTTGTCAAGGACTGTAATGACGCTGTCAAGGACTATAATGACCGTTGTCAAGGACTGTAATGACCGCTGTCAAGGACTGTAATGACCGCTGTCAAGGACTGTAATGACCGTTGTCAAGGACTGTAATGACCGCTGTCAAGGACTGTAATGACCGTTGTCAAGGACTGTAATGACCGCTGTTAAGGACTGTAATGACCGCTGTCAAGGACTGTAATGGCCGTTGTCAAGGACTGTAATGACGCTGTCAAGGACTATAATGACCGTTGTCAAGGACTGTAATGACCGCTGTCAAGGACTGTAATGACCGTTGCTAAGGACTGTAATGACCGTTGCTAAGGAGGATCAAGAAAGAGAAAGGCAAAGAGGTTTAAAAAAAAAAAAATGTTAATAATGAAATGTTTCCACACAAATCATAATGTTTTGCAAATGATTTGGCGGCCCTCTTGCAATGCCTTCGCGGACCACAGGTTGGGAACCGCTGCCTTACAAGATATTTCCAAATGTCATGTGCCCATGGAGAGTAAGACTTTGTTTTGTGGAGTCATACCTCAAGAATGGACTAAAAAAGACAAATATTTAATAAATCTGTGGCGAGTAAAAAAGCTCTTAGAAGGAAGTGTTTCTCACCAGATCGCCCAACTTTAAACGCATGGATGGATATTACAAAATGGAGATGATAACATCATCTGTCAATCACAAACTGGAACTATTAGATGGAGAAAGTGGACTGATTTCGTAAAACCTCATAGGCCAGATTTTATTTGTACAAACGTATGATTTGACTGTGAAGTCCCGATCACTCCCTAATGTTCCTACTTTTTACTGTTTTTATTTTTATCTTTGTGTAAAAGGCATTTCGGACCGACAAAGGGAGTGATCAGGCATATACTATGGATCTCAGATATATACAAATATATAAAAACATGTCGATGAAGTGTTTTGCTCAAAATACAAACAGATGATGCATTTTAGACATCCCTCATATCCCTCTATTTCAGCCCTGTTAGAGAAACACGGATTTTGGGTCCTTAAATAGCTTAAAAAGAGGAGGCGGAGCTAATGCCTGATCAGAATTATACCGGAGATAAAGTCATAAAACGCCATCCTGTTCTAAACCACATCAAGGATTATTTCTGAAACAGTATGGAGCTCAAATGCTTTTTCTCTTGCGGGTTTATCACAAGGTGAGTTCCTTTTTTTATTTCCTGCTTTTTAAAACACATGTGCTCTCCAGTACAGTTAGCTCTGAGTGTTAGCGAGGCTTGCTAATGTAAACAAAGACGAGATAGTCCAAAACACGTCAGGCATTGTTTCGGATAGCAACTTTCTGTGGGTCCGCCACCGATATGATGTCATATCGGCCGCAAATCTGTATCAGCTCGTTGTAGCCCCGTTTTTAAAGATGTGGGTATGGAGGAAAAGAGAGAGGGTTTATTTTCTGACGCTGCGTGAGTTCCCTGACACACCGGGGACACATGTTTATGTATAAAAGACATCAACAAGTGCATTTTGCATGATAGGTCCCCTTTAAGATGTACAATTACTATGTCTTGAAAAAACCCTGTAATTGTTTGCTGCCAAATGTCAATATAAAATATATTACAAAAATAAATAATGTGTATTTTTGGATATTCTCACCTTGTCCTTGAAGTTGTTGTCTGTGATGTTGACCGCCTGTTTGCCCGGCTCCTGGAAGATCAGAAAATCTCTCCTGCAGGAAACAAAGACACAAATATACAGAAAGAGGGAGGTTGGTTTAAAACAGGCAGAAATATTTAAAAAAAAACTCCCTTTTTCTTATTGGAGATGTATAGAAAGAAATGCTTGAAATTCAAAATAATCCTCGTTTAATCTTAACTAACCGATCTGCTTTTATTTGTAATATTTGGAAACACATCAAACAACATATTTCTAAATGTGTGTGGACAGTTGAGACGAGTCTTACTTGTACATGACAGCCAGAGCGTTGATCTCCACCTCGCCCACCATTGCTGGAAAACACAACAATGGAAATGACAAAGAATCTTCTGAAATATAGATTATTTAACATTAAAATAAAAGGTATTTCTGAGTTACCTGTGGGTCCTGAAGCTTGAAGAGGTATTCCTCAAAGTCTCCTTCAATGAACTGCAACACAAGAGTTTTATTTTGAAATCCTTAAATACAGACATTTTAACAGAAATTCCACTTTTATTTTGCATTTTTTCTGTCTTATTTAAATGTATTTTATTCTTTCTACTTGTGACCTTTTTTATTTTAAACGTCGTTTTGTAATCAACCTTTGTCTGCCTCTGTGTCTCTGTGAAATGTGTCAGAACCAGTTTGGAGCAGCAAAGCATTCTGGGAAATGTAGTGCAGCTCAGCAGTTGAGTGAGGCGAGGTGGTTATAGCAGCTTTTAGTTTCAGTTCCCAATCAAACTGAGTTGTGAAACACGATCAGATAACAGGAAGAACTGGAGGAGAAGTCACCCACCTGATTATTTAGGATTCTTAGGTTAATATTTATTTAAACAAATCAATTAAAGTGTTATCTTATTCTAATGTTATCTTGTTTAAGGGAAGCTGAATAGACTGCTGCTGTTGTTTTGTTGGTTAATAATCTTTAATAGTTATTATTTCACAAGATAATTATTTACCGAAACATTTAAAGAAGATATTTAACAATCTTTTAATAAATGTAGCTCAGTATTTGTCCCTTTTAGAGTACCTAAATACATGATATGCTATAAAATAGTACACACCACACACCACACACACACACACACACACACACCACACAATGGTAGTTGTGTAGGTTTT
>JAAOOA010002446.1:0-20000 GCA_012861695.1 Trematomus loennbergii
TGTGTGTGGGTGTGTGTGTGTGTGTGTGTGTGTGTGTGGTGTGTGTGTGTGTGTGTGTTGTGTGTGGTGTGTGTGTGTGTGTGTGTGTGTGTGTGTGTGTGTGTGTGGTGTGTGTGTGGTGTGTGTGTGGTTTGGTGTGTTTTGTGTGTGTGTGTGTGTGGTTGTTGTGTGTGTGTGTGTGTGGTGTGTGTGTGTGTGTGTGTGTGTGTGTGTGTGTGTGTGTGTGTGTGTGTGTGTGTGAATAATGGAAGAGGATTGATTGCCTGCTCGTCGTCTCCCACAGGAGACTCTCCTCTCTCTTTGTTCTGTGTATTATTTATGTGGGACCTTCAGACCGACTGCGACATTAGAGTTCTGTACTTCTTGTACTTCCTGTACTTGCCGGACCTTTCAAGCCCATCTCCTTTTAAAGATTTTCAAAATAAAAGCATGTAGAAGTGCGTTATGAAGCTTTACTTTGAAACTCTGAGCTGAACAGCCGTCAGCTGTGCGTCCAGGAATGTGAGACTGCACATTGTTCGGATGCTTCTCCTCGGCTCCCTGAAGCCCTCGTTGTTCAGCCATGTGACCCGACCTGCTCTTCCTCCTCCAGACAAAGCCTTCGAAGACGATGACTCGGGGGACGGCGGCCGCTCCTCTCCTCGTCCAGAGGAGGGAAGAAGACTCTGAGCATGGGTTCCTTCAGGAGAACCGCATCCAGCAGCAAGTCTGCAGGTCAGAGGCTCCACATATATCTGATGCTGTTGGGGAGGGGCTTGTTTTGGGGGTTACTTCCACATGCTCGGCATTTTAAAAACTTTTCTGAAGCTGTGGCAACGAGGGGAAGTCATTCTGTCCTCTTCCTCGCTCCTTATCTGCTTTTCATCTCATGTCTGGTGCTCAATGGCTTTACATATGCAGGTAGTTTTTCACCTGTCATGCGTGTTTACTATTTATTATATTTCACTAAATCTACTTTTCTTTTCTTTTAATTTGGCTTTTTGTATTCATCTCTATGTGTAGAATTTTATTTATTGACACTTTATTTGATCTATTCATGCATTTGTATTTATGCATCTTTATGTGGGATGAACTCTGCACAAAAGGCATGAAATGAAAGTGCAGAAAGAACGAAAAAAGGCCTATTAATTAAAAAAGAAAGTCCTTTGTAACCTAATGAGACGTTTGGAGACATGGACGCACCGTCTGGGTTCACATTTGAGTGATTTAATATAAAACCCCTCTGTAAATGTTAATGTGTAAAACAGGGAGGGACGGCTCTGCAGCTGGAGCAGTGGACGACGAGGATTTCATCCAGGCCTTCGAGGACGTCCCCACGGTGCAGGTGAGGAGGCTTTGGTCCAACAGCAAACACAGTCAACTACACAGGATAGCTTCTTTAAAGTGTGCTTCCTCCTGTCCTCCTGCAGATCCACTCCAACAGGGAGGTGGAGGAGAACATGACGAAGATCCGGGACGTCCTGTCTGACGATAAGAAGGACTGGGAGCTCCGGGTGGCCGCGGTACGTCTCTGTCTCTGTGTGTTTCCTCACTCTCTTGATGTGGTTCTCGGGGTCTTGATGTGTCCTGGTCCTCTCTGTGTGTCTCCTCACTCTCTTGATGTGGTTCTCGGGGTCTTGATGTGTCCTGGTCCTCTCTGTGTGTCTCCTCAGCTGAAGAAGGTTCGCTCGCTGCTTCTGGCCGGCGCTTCAGACTTCGATGTGTTTCCTCAGCAGCTGCGTCTGATGGAGGCGGCGTTCAAACTGTCCGCCAAGGACCTCCGCTCCAGGTGGTGAGGGAGGCCTGCCTCACCATGGGGTAAGAGAAGCAAATGGAGACCATGCCAGGGTCTTTGCTTTTTTAAGCTGTTCTTGTAGTTCCTAATTGATATAGTCTTGTAGTTCTATATAAATGTAGTTGCTGATGAATAAAGGTGAGTGTGTGTTTGTTCCAGCCACCTGTCTCTGGTCCTCGGGAGTCGTTTCGATCACGCTGCGGAGGCCATCATGCCCATCCTCGTCACTCTGGTCTCCAACAGCGCCAAGATCATGGCGTCTCCGGCACGGCCGCCATCCGCCTCATCCTCAAAGTGCGAGCACGCTTTACTTCATTCATATTAAAGTGTGTTAATGCCGTACCAGGGTGTTGACTGCAGGTTCTTGTGTTTTGCAGCACACACACTACCCGCGTCTCATCCCCGTCATCACCACCAACTGTATATGCAAATCTGTGGCTGTCAGACGGTGAGACACTCAGACTTTTTTAAGAATGAAATAGAAAGCAATACATCCTTAATGTGTCCTCCTCTGTGTTGCAGGCGCTGCTTTGAGTTCCTGGAGCAGCTGCTGCAGGAGTGGCAGAGCAGCTCTCTGGAGAGGTGACGGAAACTCTATATCATGCATATCTATATATTATGGGATGAGCACAGATGCAGTATTTGCAGATAATGGTGAAGTACGACATGCTTTCACGATCAGGAAATATGACACCGGGTCGGATCTTCGTCTGCACCCGACACAGGGAGCTCTCTAGTTTCTGTGTGGGTGGGTGTGGGTGTGTGACAGTGTGTGTGGGAGAGAGTGAGAGAGTGTGTATATGAGAGACTCTGAGCGAGTGTGAGAGTGTTAGTGTGTGTGAGAGACTGTGAGAGTGTGTCTGAGAGTGTCAGTGTGTGTGAGGGTGTGAAGCAATTTACTACTTAAAAAACTAGATAAAGTGTGAATTTATGATATTTAATCACAAATATACTATAAAAAATATAATCTATATATATAAAGAATATAAAGAAATCTGTGGGATTATAATGTTTAGATTTGCGAGAGAAAACCTGTTAATCTCAGATAATATCAATTTGTTTACTTTGTACATAAACAACTTTATCCAATGTTTGTTGTCCTCTCATTCCTCTCTCTGCAGACATGGGACAGTTTAATGGAGACGATAAAGAAAGGGATCCACGATGCAGACGCAGAGGCTCGATCCGTGGCCAGAAAGTAAGACTCGTGTTACTACAAATGCAATTTAAATAATATCTCTCCAACAGGAAATGTGCACACAGTAGCGTGACGTTAACATGTTAAACAGGAAGCCTGCACACAGTAGCGTGACGTTAACATGTTAAACAGGAAGCCTGCACACAGTAGCGTGACGTTAACATGTTAAACAGGAAGCCGTGCACACAGTAGCGTGACGTTAACATGTTAAACAGGAAGCCTGCACACAGTAGCGTGACGTTAACATGTTAAACAGGAAGCCGTGCACACAGTAGCGTGACGCTAACATGTTAAACAGGAAGCCTGCACACAGTAGCGTGACGTTAACATGTTAAACAGGAAGCCTGCACACAGTAGCGTGACGTTAACATGTTAAACAGGAAGCCGTGCACACAGTAGCGTGACGTTAACATGTTAAACAGGAAGCCGTGCACACAGTAGCGTGACGTTAACATGTTAAACAGGAAGCCTGCACACAGTAGCGTGACGTTAACATGTTAAACAGGAAGCCTGCACACAGTAGCGTGACATTAACATGTTAAACAGGAAGCCTGCACACAGTAGCGTGACGTTAACATGTTAAACAGGAAGCCTGCACACAGTAGCGTGACGTTAACATGTTAAACAGGAAGCCGTGCACACAGTAGCGTGACGTTAACATGTTAAACAGGAAGCCGTGCACACAGTAGCGTGACGTTAACATGTTAAACAGGAAGCGTGCACACAGTAGCGTGACGTTAACATGTTAAACAGGAAGCCTGCACACAGTAGCGTGACGTTAACATGTTAAACAGGAAGCCGTGCACACAGTAGCGTGACGTTAACATGTTAAACAGGAAGCCTGCACACAGTAGCGTGACGTTAACATGTTAAACAGGAAGCCGTGCACACAGTAGCGTGACGTTAACATGTTAAACAGGAAGCCGTGCACACAGTAGCGTGACGTTAACATGTTAAACAGGAAGCCTGCACACAGTAGCGTGACGTTAACATGTTAAACAGGAAGCCTGCACACAGTAGCGTGACGTTAACATGTTAAACAGGAAGCCTGCACACAGTAGCGTGACGTTAACATGTTAAACAGGAAGCCGTGCACACAGTAGCGTGACGTTAACATGTTAAACAGGAAGCCGTGCACACAGTAGCGTGACGTTAACATGTTAAACAGGAAGCCGTGCACACAGTAGCGTGACGTTAACATGTTAAACAGGAAGCCTGCACACAGTAGCGTGACGTTAACATGTTAAACAGGAAGCCGTGCACACAGTAGCGTGACGTTAACATGTTAAACAGGAAGCCTGCACACAGTAGCGTGACGTTAACATGTTAAACAGGAAGCGTGCACACAGTAGCGTGACGTTAACATGTTAACCAGGAAGTGTGCACACAGTAGCGTGACGTTAACATGTTAAACAGGAAGCCGTGCACACAGTAGCGTGACGTTAACATGTTAAACAGGAAGCCTGCACACAGTAGCGTGACGTTAACATGTTAAACAGGAAGCGTGCACACAGTAGCGTGACGTTAACATGTTAAACAGGAAGTGTGCACACAGTAGCGTGACGTTAACATGTTAAACAGGAAGCCGTGCACACAGTAGCGTGACGTTAACATGTTAAACAGGAAGCCTGCACACAGTAGCGTGACGTTAACATGTTAAACAGGAAGCCGTGCACACAGTAGCGTGACGTTAACATGTTAAACAGGAAGCCTGCACACAGTAGCGTGACGTTAACATGTTAAACAGGAAGCGTGCACACAGTAGCGTGACGTTAACATGTTAAACAGGAAGCCTGCACACAGTAGCGTGACGTTAACATGTTAAACAGGAAGCCTGCGCACAGTAGCGTGACGTTAACATGTTAAACAGGAAGCGTGCACACAGTAGCGTGACGTTAACATGTTAAACAGGAAGCGTGCACACAGTAGCGTGACGTTAACATGTTAAACAGGAAGTGTGCACACAGTAGCGTGACGTTAATATGTTAAACAGGAAGCGTGCACACAGTAGCGTGACGTTAACATGTTAAACAGGAAGCCTGCACACAGTAGCGTGACGTTAACATGTTAAACAGGAAGCGTGCACACAGTAGCGTGACGTTAACATGTTAAACAGGAAGCGTGCACACAGTAGCGTGACGTTAACATGTTAAACAGGAAGCCTGCACACAGTAGCGTGATGTTAACATGTTAAACAGGAAGCCTGCACACAGTAGCGTGACGTTAACATGTTAAACAGGAAGCCTGCACACAGTAGCGTGACGTTAACATGTTAAACAGGAAGCGTGCACACAGTAGCGTGACGTTAACATGTTAAAACAGGAAGCCGTGCACACAGTAGCGTGACGTTAACATGTTAAACAGGAAGCCTGCACACAGTAGCGTGACGTTAACATGTTAAACAGGAAGCCGTGCACACAGTAGCGTGACGTTAACATGTTAAACAGGAAGCCTGCACACAGTAGCGTGACGTTAACATGTTAAACAGGAAGCCTGCACACAGCAGCGTGACGTTAACATGTTAAACAGGAAGCGTGCACACAGTAGCGTGACGTTAACATGTTAAACAGGAAGCCTGCACACAGTAGCGTGACGTTAACATGTTAAACAGGAAGCCTGCGCACAGTAGCGTGACGTTAACATGTTAAACAGGAAGCGTGCACACAGTAGCGTGACGTTAATATGTTAAACAGGAAGCGTGCACACAGTAGCGTGACGTTAACATGTTAAACAGGAAGCCTGCACACAGTAGCGTGACGTTAACATGTTAAACAGGAAGCCTGCACACAGTAGCGTGACGTTAACATGTTAAACAGGAAGCGTGCACACAGTAGCGTGACGTTAACATGTTAAACAGGAAGCCTGCACACAGTAGCGTGACGTTAACATGTTAAACAGGAAGCCGTGCACACAGTAGCGTGACGTTAACATGTTAAACAGGAAGCGTGCATACAGTAGCGTGACGTTAACATGTTAAACAGGAAGCCGTGCACACAGTAGCGTGACGTTAACATGTTAAACAGGAAGCCGTGCACACAGTAGCGTGACGTTAACATGTTAAACAGGAAGCCGTGCACACAGTAGCGTGACGTTAACATGTTAAACAGGAAGCCGTGCACACAGTAGCGTGACGTTAACATGTTAAACAGGAAGCCATGCACACAGTAGCGTGACGTTAACATGTTAAACAGGAAGCCTGCACACAGTAGCGTGACGTTAACATGTTAAACAGGAAGCCTGCACACAGTAGCGTGACGTTAACATGTTAAACAGGAAGCCGCGCACACAGTAGCGTGACGTTAACATGTTAAACAGGAAGCCGTGCACACAGTAGCGTGACGTTAACATGTTAAACAGGAAGCCTGCACACAGTAGCGTGACGTTAACATGTTAAACAGGAAGCCTGCACACAGTAGCGTGACGTTAACATGTTAAACAGGAAGCCTGCACACAGTAGCGTGACGTTAACATGTTTCTCTGCAGGTGCTACTGGAGTTACCAGGCTCACTTCAAGCGGGAGGCGGATCAGCTGTTCCAGAGTCTGGAGGCGTCCTATCAGAAAGCTCTGCAGGCGCACCAGAGAGGGGGGAGAACAGCGTGACTTCACTTCCTGCCAGCGACCGATCCTCCTCCTCCTCCCAGGAGAGCCTCAGGTGAGCCCCCCCCCCCCCCCCCCCTCAGGAGAGCCCCCCCCCCCTCCTCAGGATTTACTGATATACTAACTCTCTTTGGTTAAACCATCCTTTTTTATTATTATTATTTATGCATTTTGTCTCCACAGTCGACCCCCGCCTGTAAAAAACACGTTTGGAAGCGGCTCAAAAGAAGTAAGTCACTTTGTTTATTTATTTATATCATTTTTTTATTTATTATTTTATACATTTTTTATTTTACTAAATTAAGGTTTAACAAAATGTATTATTATTATTTTATTTGTGGAATAAAACCCCTCTCTAAATGTTGCTTTTCCCCCCTCTTGCAGCCAAAGCCTCCCACGGTCGCCCTCCAGTACCCGCCCCTCCCCCTCCCTCCAGCGCTCTCGCAGTGATGTGGATGTGAACGCCGCCTCGTCCTCCGCCCGCAGGATGCCCGCCGTGCCGGCAGCCTTAGCTCCGCCTCCACCCTCCCCCCCGGATCCTATGCCTCCCTGGGTGAGAGTCACCATGAAAAAACTACATTTCCCTTGTGCTGCAAACACTATGACTACAAACAGTATGAACACTATGACTACAGACACTATGACTACAGACACTATGACTACAGACACTATGACTACAGACACTATGACTACAAACAGTATGACTACAGACACTATGACTACAGACAGTATGACTACAAACACTATGAACACTATGGCTACAGACACTATGACTACAGACACTATGACTACAGACACTATGACTACAAACAGTATGACTACAGACACTATGACTACAGACACTATGACTACAGACACTATGACTACAGACACTATGACTACAGACACTATGACTACAGACACTATGACTACAGACACTATGACTACAAACAGTATGACTACAGACACTATGACTACAGACAGTATGACTCCAAACACTATGAACACTATGGCTACAGACACTATGGCTACAGACACTATGACTACAGACACTATGACTACAGACACTATGACTACAAACAGTATGACTACAGACACTATGACTACAGACAGTATGACTACAAACACTATGAACACTATGGCTACAGACACTATGACTACAGACACTATGACTACAGACACTATGACTACAGACACTATGACTACAAACAGTATGAACACTATGGCTACAGACACTATGACTACAGACACTATGACTACAGACACTATGACTACAGACACTATGACTACAGACACTATGACTACAGACACTATGACTACAGACAGTATGACTACAGACACTATGACTACAGACACTATGACTACAGACACTATGGCTACAGACAGTATGACTACAGACACTATGACTACAGACACTATGACTATAAACAGTATGAACACTATGGCTACAGACACTATGACTACAGACAGTATGACTACAGACAGTATGACTACAAACACTATGACTACAGACAGTATGACTACAGACACTATGACTACAAACAGTATGAACACTATGGCTACAGACAGTATGACTACTAACAGTATGACTACAGACACTATGACTACAGACACTATGACTACAAACAGTATGAACACTATGGCTACAGACAGTATGACTACTAACAGTATGACTACAGACACTATGACTACAGACACTATGACTACAAACAGTATGAACACTATGGCTACAGACACTATGACTACAGACACTATGACTACAAACAGTATGACTACAGACACTATGACTACAGACACTATGACTACAGACAGTATGACAACAAACAGTATGACTACAAACAGTATGACTACAGACAGTATGACTACAGACACTATGGCTACAGACAGTATGACTACAGACACTATGACTACAGACACTATGACTATAAACAGTATGAACACTATGGCTACAGACACTATGACTACAGACACTATGACTACAGACAGTATGACTACAAACACTATGGCTACAGACACTATGGCTACAGACACTATGACTACAGACACTATGACTACAGACACTATGGCTACAGACACTATGACTACAGACACTATGGCTACAGACACTATGACTACAGACACTATGGCTACAGACACTATGACTACAGACACTATGGCTACAGACAGTATGACTACAGACACTATGGCTATAAACAGTATGAACACTATGGCTACAGACACTATGACTACAGACACTATGACTACAGACACTATGACTACAGACAGTATGACTAAAACACTATGACTACAGACAGTATGACTACAGACACTATGACTACAGACACTATGACTACAGACAGTATGACTACAAACACTATGACTACAGACACTATGGCTACAGACAGTATGACTACAGACACTATGACTACAGACACTATGACTACAGACAGTATGACTACAAACACTATGACTACAGACAGTATGACTACAGACACTATGACTACATACACTATGACTACAGACAGTATGACTACAGACACTATGGCTACAGACAGTATGACTACAGACACTATGACTACAGACACTATGACTACATACACTATGACTACAGACACTATGACTACAGACAGTATGACTACAACACTATGACTACAGACACTATGACTACAGACACTATGGCTACAGACAGTATGACTACAGACACTATGACTACAGACACTATGACTACAGACACTATGACTACAAACAGTATGAACACTATGGCTACAGACACTATGGCTACAGACACTATGACTACAGACACTATGGCTACAAACAGTGTGCTATCTCTGCAGGGGAAATGAGCTTGAACACATTTTGCTTAGCATTTAGGTAAAGTTGACCCTGTTGTCTCTCCTCTGTCAGACGGCTGCTCGTCTGTGAGTGCAGACGGTAAGCTGTGTTCACCACACACACATCAGTACTGTAGTGATGTCATCAGTGATGTCATCAGTGATGTCATCTGTCAAAGCATGGACTGTGTGTCTGTGCATGGTGTACTGTCCCGTAGAAACCAAAGGATCATTTAAACATGTTTTCTTCTACTTTAAAGTCGATTTCAAGAAGGTTTTTTTGCTCCATTGGTGTCAGCTGGTGGGTTTTAGAACAGATGGTGTTTCCTCTTCGGTTCACTCTGATGTTTTGTAGAGGTGTTTTAGAGAAATACCAGTCCCTGTTTCATATCTGTCCGTCACATTTCCCTCTGTGTGTAGAAACTGTCCAGTGTTTTAGTTTTAAAGAGACGCTGATTTGTTTCCTGTTTGTGTTTCTCCGTCAGGTCGCGTTCGGACCGGAAAATGACCTCAGGGAACGCTTCCTGTGTGACGGACAGCCGGGGGCGGAGCCGCGGGAAAATCTCATCCCACTCTCAGCGTGAGCAGATCTCCATGTTTCCTTATCTTATCTAAGAAATAAAACACACTAACTCAAAGTGAAACTGCTGGGGGGGGGGGCTCCTCAGAGGGGCGTGGGGAGGGGCTCCTTATTTTCATCTAAAGTAACAGACAGAGAATCAGCACCTTTGAAACAGGGCTGAAACAGAGGGGATTATGGGATGCTGCAAGGATCTGTTTGGTGTTACAGCCAATCAGAGACAGGCTGAAGAGGAGGATAATAGATGACCTTTAAAGAGTTGTTTTGTTATTAAAATGTGTCTCTGTGTTTCAGCCGGCAGCAGGTCAGGCTCTCCGGGCGTTTGCTGAGCTCCACATACGGCCCTCGGACCTCTCGGCTGAACGCTGGCCCCCCCCTCGCCGGCAGCATCCCCCCCGGCCTCATTGACCTCCGACCCCGAGGCCACCGGAGCCAGGGCTGCAGCCGAGAGACCAGCCCCAGCCGGGCCGCCAAAGGTGAGCAGAAACACTCTGAGAAACACTCTGTGATCTGGAATATAAGGGTGTTTTTATTATTTAATATCTCCAGGTTTTACTTTTTCACATTTTTATATTTCCCTCAGGAAACAAGTCCCTAAAAACAGCTTTTAAACCATAATATTGCACTAAATATGTAAATTAAAACACACAATATAGGAGTTATTAAACTATTTACTCAAAATATTGTGATTTAAAAGTCCTCGCATGAAGAATGTCTCATCAGAGCTGCAGGTCACAGGAAGTGAGCTTTAAAGGTTGACCTCCAAAGAGATGCCCCGCCCCCTTTATACAACACCACCCTCTTCCCCCCCCTGTACCTGCAGACTCTCTTCACTAACTCTCTGCAGGTGTGTGTGTGTGTATGGCTGCATGTGCTACAGGCTAAACGCTCCCCTCTCGCTGCTTCCTGTCTGTCTCTCTGCCCCCACCCTCACCCTAACCCCCCAGCCCAGAGCAGGATCCCTCGACCCAGCATGAGTCAGGGCTGCAGCCGAGAGACCAGCCGAGACACCAGCCCCGCCCGGGGGTTCTCCCCCCTGGGTGAGTACCAAGCACCCCCCCCAAAAGACCCTTAAAAACCTCCCAAAACGTGGAGGGAGAGCACTGATCCCGGGGACTTCTGTCACCACTGGCGTCCGTCCACTTAAGTTTAATTAAAGGTCACCTATTGTACAAAATCCTCTTCTTCATGTCTCTTCTTCATCAACATGTGTCCCCTCTTCTTCATGTCTCTTCTACATCAACATGTGTCCCCTCTTCTTCATGTCTCTTCTACATCAACATGTGTCCCCTCTTCTTCATGTCTCTTCTACATCAACATGTGTCCCCTCTTCTTCATGTCTCTTCTACATCAACATGTGTCCCCTCTTCTTCATGTCTCTTCTATCAACATGTGTCCCCTCTTCTTCATGTCTCTTCTACATCAACATGTGTCCCCTCTTCTTCATGTCTCTTCTACATCAACATGTGTCCCCTCTTCTTCATGTCTCTTCTACATCAACATGTGTCCCCTCTTCTTCATGTCTCTTCTACATCAACATGTGTCCCCTCTTCTTCATGTCTCTTCTTCATCAACATGTGTCCCCTCTTCTTCATGTCTCTTCTACATCAACATGTGTCCCCTCTTCTTCATGTCTCTTCTACATCAACATGTGTCCCCTCTTCTTCATGTCTCTTCTCATCAACATGTGTCCCCTCTTCTTCATGTCTCTTCTTCATCAACATGTGTCCCCTCTTCTTCATGTCTCTTCTACATCAACATGTGTCCCCTCTGTGGAAAGAGACTCTGAAAGTTTCAGGAACAAAGATTCTCTCTCTTTTTGATCCATTTCTATAAAAACCTGTCTGAAAATGAGGGCTTTCACACCAACGCGGTTCCAGGGCCGGTTCGGAGCTGGATCCTGAAAAGCACCGGTTTGTCTTGTTCACACCGCAGCGGAGCCGCCTCTAAGCTCCGGAATCCAGTTAGTTTCAAGCACCAAAAAATGTCGGTCCAGAAGCAAGAACCGCTTACGTCACGCTTACGTCACGCTTACGTCACGCTTACGTCGGCGGGGGGCGAGATTAACCTGAGCTAACGTTAAAGGAGAGTACGGCAAAGTTGTAACAAGCAGTAGCGCTGAGCAAAGTGAGCAGAACGCAACCACACACTTTATAAAGTCAGGCAACACTAACCAGGCTTCGTGTGATTCTGTTTATTTATACCTTACTTTGACCATCCGTTCGCTGTTATTGATCATTGTGGAGAGCAGGCAGACGTTTTGTTTTATTCAGTGTTTCCCCTTATATACAAATAGCGAGAGAGACCCCGGTACCGGGGCACTGCCGTAACATCTTGCAGGAAACAGTGTCTGAGGGCATGTTCATTTAATAAACTATGAATGTTTTATCCATGTAACGAGAAGAAACTCATCTAACTGATCAATTTTATATTTTTTTCAAAATAAAACCCACAATGCTAACACTGAGCCTCTGAATTAGCAACGAGCGAAAAATGCTAACAGATTACTGCACCGAAATTCACTCACAAAACCTTATTATTTATCTTTTCACCACATCCAACACATCGTTTCACATCGTGAGGTGACACAGAATCGATGGGTACCCACATTATCACTCAATGATACGAACTCGCGACTTTATAAACAAAAACAGACATCAAAACATGTGGCGCTAGGTAGCTAAAAACGCTAACATGGCTTACCTGTGTCGTAGTCTGCTCAAAAGTGGTCTTCAATGGCATTAAAACAATAAAAACACTGCTGAAGTTAATCCATAGGTTAATCCAATGTGTCTGTGTCCCTTTGAAATGTTTTCTGATAATCCATAAGCAATAAACCTCCTTTTCCGTTTCCAGATGTCAGAGCTAGAGATAGGTTCGCTCTGATGCAAAACTGCATGCGCGAAGCCCTCACCTTTTTTTTGTACCATGTTAGTGAGTGGGGAGATTCCCCTTCGATTCTATTGGCTCTAACGGTCAGAAAGAGATGTCAATCACCAAAATCGACCAATGGGTTCCAGAGAAACGGTAAAACCCCCATTGCCACCCAAATCACCTCAGAGGTGGAGTTTTTTTGGCTAAATCTCTCTAAAAAGGTAAAATGTCACTTGTTTTGCATCAATCTTGATACAGGGTACTTATTATATGTTGTACTTTGGATTCCTAAAGCTTTTAGTCTACCTTACCATCATCCAAGGGTAGTTTTCACTATAAGTAAAAAAATTTGACGGACACTATAATTTACAGTTTTTTTACTATGTTCGATCTGAATTTTCTTTAAAATAAAAAAACATCTATATTGTTCTGACTTTTCTACATCCAACTCACAGGTTTATCATTACTTTGAGAATAAAGATTATTAATTTAACCCTTTTAGAAGGGAAGATATGGTCATTTGTTCTGGGAATGTCATTTTCGAGCCTGAGACCTAAAAAACAGGCTCAGGGCTCAACAGGTTAAGAAACATATCAAGAAAGTTTCCAATACCATTAAATTAAACTTGCAAAATGTTAAACAAATGAGACCTTTCTTAACTGTCAATGCTGCAAAGTCATACCTCCACTGTATGATTCTATCCCACATTGAATACTGTTTGACAAACTGGTCGTTAGCTTGTGCACAAACCTGAAACCCATAGAACAGCTGTGAGAGAGCGATCAAGGTGTTTGACAGAAAGCCCAATTCATACCACCACTGCACCATCCTAGAGAAACACCATTTCTTAAGTTTTGACAATTTTAAGTCTTTTAAAAGTATGTGTTTTTTTATAAATGTTTACATGGACTGCTCTTCCTGCATATCATGTATTTATTTTTGCTATGTATATAAATGTCATGTTCTTATATGTTGTATGTGACGGGACTACGGATGGAAATTAGCTCAAAGCTAAAATCCAGCTCATTTACACTTGTAAGCATTATTTTGTTTTAAAGTGTTCATCAATGTGCACTGAATGAAACGATTGAATGAAAAAAAAATGAAATAAATGAGAAGTTATTTAATTTAAACTAGGGCTGTCAGTCGATTAAAATATTTAATCGCGATTAATCGCATGATTGTCCATAGTTAATCGCGATTAATCGCAAATTAATCGCACATTTTTTATCTGTTCTAAATGTACCTTAGAGGGATATCTTTCAAGTTTTTAATACTCTTATCAACATATGAGTGGACAAATATGCTTTATATGTTTGTTTATTATCATTTGAACAATGACAAATATTCTCATGAATATTAAACACAACAACCTGAACATTACAAATATTCGCCTCAATTCAACCTGGAACCTCTCTCATACAATAATACGTGTGTGTGTGTGTGTGTGTGTGTGTGTGTGTGTGTGTGTGTGTGTGTGTGTGTGTGTGTGTGTGTGTGTGTGTGTGTGTGTGTGTGTGTGTGTGTGTGTGTGTGTGTGTGTGTGTGTGTGTGTGTGTGTGTGTTGTGTGTGTGTGTGTGTGTGTGTGTGTGTGTGTGTGTGGTGTGTGTGTGTGTGTGTGTGTGTGTGTGTGTGTGTGTGTGTGTGTGTGTGTAGCTATGTGCAGCTCAAGGCATATATGCTCGAACGGGAGCTGCCTGGACGCTGCAATCATGTAGCGCGTACTATCCGTGCTGAGTGTGCTGACTTTTCGTACAATGTCCCACTGTCTGGCTACCTGCATAAAGTCAAGTACTCGGCGCAGTTGTCGGCGAAATGTCATTGAAACAGCGCCTTATATCCGTTAGCGCAGCTAGCTAGCACCAGATGCTAACAACAACAACACGTAAGGTGTGCCTCGCTCGCGCGAGTCGCGCCACACATACACAACTCCCTCCCGGTCCTCCTGATGGCCAGTCCGGGCCTGCCAGTGAGCGTGGAAGTGTGGTCTGCCACAAGCGGGCGGTAGGAGCGGGGCTGTCAGCATCAGCTTGTCGATGGTATTTTAAACTCCATGCGCTCTGAAACTACGGCGGCCGAGGACAAAAAATACACATGCGTTAATCGCGTTAAAATAATTAGTGGCGTTAATTTTTTTTTGCGTTAACGCGTTATTAACGCGTTAACTTGACAGCCCTAATTTAAACGTATGATTAAAAGCAACACGATCATCGACCCGACGCAGTCCCCCATTATTGTTGTTGTTGTAGTGAGCGCAGTAAGCGACGGTGACGTCGTGACGCAGCAGCGGCAGCACCAGTCAGGCTCTGGGCGGTGTGAACAAAACGGGGGCTGAAAATAAAAACCGGTTCCGAACCAGAAAAGCTCTAGCACGGAGCTAGAACGGGAACCGCGTTGGTGTGAAAGCCAATCAGAGACATGTTTTGTATATATCTGAGACCTGTGATATATTGATGAAAAACAGTTTTATAGTTATTGTGACGGCCTTTATCCTGTTCTGTTCCTCCCTCTGATTCTCTGCATGCTCTGTATCTGTCAGCTGATCAGTGTTTATTCTCACACCTCTGATGATAATAAGGCAGGTGTGTGTTCCTTTAACACCTCTGATGATAATAAGGCAGGTGTGTGTTCCTTTAACACCTCTGATGATAATAAGGCAGGTGTGTGTTGTGTGTGTGTCCTCTGTGTGTGTTCTGTAACTTCCTGCAGCGACTCGACGTCACTCCCGCTCCACCAGCGCTCTTTCCTCTGCGGAGGGATACTCAGGTGACGAGGCTTCAGGAGCACATGACTCGGACAGATTGAAATATAATATATATTTACAGCCTGTAATTCTGCGTAATGAAACCTGTCTGTCTGACAGAGTTCCTCTGCATGGTCCTAATCCATCCAGCTCTGAGAGGGGGACATTATCATCAGCCAATGCTTTTATTTGATCAGGATTATATTATTTTGAAGGGCTTTTATTTTGCACAACTTTTATTTTGAAGGGCTTTTAACTTGCAAGGCTTTTATTTTTGCAAGGTTTTTAATTTGCAGGAATTTATTTGGCAGGGCTTTTACTTTGCAGAACTTTTACTTTGAAAGGCATTTATTTTGCACAACTTTTATTTTGCAGGGCTTTTATTTTGAAAGGCTTTTACTTTGCAGAACTTTTACTTTGAAAGGCATTTATTTTGCACAACTTTTATTTTGCAGGGCTTTTATTTTGAAAGGTTTTTATTTCTACGGCTTTTATTTTGAAGGGCTTTTATTTTTGCAGGACTTTTATTTGCACAACTTTCATTTTGAAGGACTTTTATTTTGAAAGGGACTTATTTAGCACAACTTTTATTTTTGAAGGGCTATTATTTTTGCCATATGTTGAATTTGCAGAGTTTTTTTTTTGCAAGGTTTTTATTTTGAAGGACTTTTTTTTGCATATTTGTTTCTGTGCAATGCGATGCACCTTTGTTGTACCTCATGTATATTTGTATTTATTTTAAACCTCCACTGGCTGCTCTCTGCTCCGTTTTGTCCCCAGAATATTCTTTCCGTTGTCTTTTGGTTATTCATACCGTGCATTTGAGCTTTCTTTGCTACACATGTTTTTTAATGTTGTAAATGCTCAGAGGATTTATTTAAAAATATTATTGATGACCTTTTCCTCCTCAGACCGGCTCGCCCATCAGGCTCGGATGTCGGCGTCCGTTAACGCCATGAAGGTCCTGAACACCGGCAGCGAGGTGGAGGAGGCCGTCGCCGACGCTCTGGTAACATCTGAGAAATATAGATATTTAAAAACATCTGAACATCTAGAGTGAATGAGAGAGTGAGAGAGTGAGTGAGTGAGGTAGTGAGTGAGGTATTGAGTGAGTGAGTGAGGTATTGAGTGAGTGAGTGAGGTATTGAGTGAGTGAGTGAGGGAGTGAGTGAGTGAGTGAGTGAGGTATTGAGGTATTGAAACACCAAGGATTTCTACAATTCAGAAGAAAAAACAACTCAATTAATTCAAAAGGTTTTCTGTGAGTGTGTGTGTGTATATGTCTTTGTGTATGTGTGTGTGTGACTGTCTCTGTGTGTGTGTGAAATAAAATATCTAATGCAGAAAAATCTAAAAAAAAAAATAGACATATGAGAAAAATTACTAAAATGTTTATTGTTGCTTTTTGCTTAATTAATTAATTCTTCAATAGAATATTAACTAATTTCAGTTTTTAATTTGTACAGTAAAAAGTACAATTTTCTTACAATTTCTCTTAGTTTTAGCGGAGTAGAAGTTTGGCATGTAAATAAAGTACTCTATACTGAGTACAAGTACAAGTAACAGAAACAACTTAAATATACATAAATGGCTTAGAAATACCATAAAAGTACTGTTATGCTTGGTTCTTATCATATTCTCTATATCGTTTCTTATGTTCAGACAATAACCAACATTTAAAAAACCCAACAATGATCCACTGTTTGTGTTCTCAACGGGTTAGAGCCCCAGATCTCCTTTAATCAGAAATAAAGAGTACTATGTAAAGAGTGCTGCAGTAACACTCTGTCCTCTCTCCTCTGAACACTCAGCTGTTAGGAGACTCCAGGAATAAGGTACAGATAAACCTCGTCCTCTCCTGTCTGCATGCAGAGAACCTTTATTATGTAAACATGCATGAAGAGGTGCATGCTGGGAGCCAGTGCTGCTGCAGAATCCCTCCTCTGAGTTTCTGTTGGAAGTGTTTCTGTAGAAGTAGCTGCATGAGTTCAGTCTGTAGCTGCATGAGTTCAGTCTGTAGCTGCATGAGTTCAGTCTGTAGCTGCATGAGTTCAGTCAGTAGCTGCATGAGTTCAGTCTGTAGCTGCATGAGTCAGTAGCTGCATGAGTTCAGTCAGTAGCTGCATGAGTTCAGTCAGTAGCTGCGTGAGTAGCTGCGTGAGTCAGTAGCTGCATGAGTCAGTAGCTGCATGAGTCAGTAGCTGCATGAGTCAGTAGCTGCATGAGTCAGTAGTCAGTAGCTACATGAGTCAGTAGCTGCATGAGTCAGTAGCTGCATGAGTCAGTAGCTGCATGAGTCAGTAGTCAGTAGCTGCATGAGTCAGTAGCTGCATGAGTAGCTGCATGAGTCAGTAGCTGCATGAGTCAGTAGCTGCATGAGTAGCTACATGAGTCAGTAGCTGCATGAGTCATGAGTCAGTAGCTGCGTGAGTCAGTAGCTGCATGAGTCAGTAGCTGCATGAGTAGCTGCATGAGTCAGTAGCTGCATGAGTCAGTAGCTGCATGAGTCAGTAGCTACATGAGTCAGTAGCTGCGTGAGTCAGTAGCTGCATGAGTCAGTAGCTGCATGAGTAGCTACATGAGTCAGTAGCTGCGTGAGTCAGTAGCTGCATGAGTCAGTAGCTGCGTGAGTCAGTAGCTGCGTGAGTCAGTAGCTGCGTGAGTCAGTAGCTGCATGAGTCAGTAGCCAGTAGCTGCATGAGTCAGTAGCTGCGTGAGTCAGTAGCTGCGTGAGTCAGTAGCTGCGTGAGTCAGTAGCTGCGTGAGTTCAGTAGCTGCGTGAGTCAGTAGCTGCGTGAGTCAGTAGCTGCATGAGTTCAGTAGCTGCATGAGTCAGTAGCTGCATGAGTCAGTAGCTGCGTGAGTCAGTAGCTGCGTGAGTCAGTAGCTGCGTGAGTTCAGTAGCTGCGTGAGTTCAGTAGCTGCATGAGTCAGTAGCTGCGTGAGTTCAGTCAGTAGCTGCGTGAGTTCAGTCAGTAGCTGCGTGAGTTCAGTAGCTGCGTGAGTTCAGTAGCTGCATGAGTCAGTAGCTGCGTGAGTCAGTAGCTGCGTGAGTCAGTAGCTGCATGAGTCAGTAGCTGCATGAGTTCAGTAGCTGCGTGAGTCAGTAGCTGCGTGAGTTCAGTAGCTGCGTGAGTCAGTAGCTGCGTGAGTCAGTAGCTGCGTGAGTCAGTAGCTGCGTGAGTCAGTAGCTGCGTGAGTCAGTAGCTGCATGAGTTCAGTCAGTAGCTGCGTGAGTTCAGTAGCTGCGTGAGTCAGTAGCTGCATGAGTTCAGTCAGTAGCTGCGTGAGTTCAGTCAGTAGCTGCGTGAGTTCAGTAGCTGCGTGAGTCAGTAGCTGCGTGAGTCAGTAGCTGCATGAGTTCAGTAGCTGCATGAGTTCAGTCAGTAGCTGCATGAGTCAGTAGCTGCATGAGTCAGTAGCTGCACGAGTCAGTAGCTGCATGAGTTCAGTAGCTGCATGAGTTCAGTCAGTAGCTGCGTGAGTCAGTAGCTGCATGAGTCAGTAGCTGCGTGAGTCAGTAGCTGCGTGAGTCAGTAGCTGCGTGAGTCAGTAGCTGCATGAGTCAGTAGCTGCATGAGTTCAGTAGCTGCATGAGTTCAGTCAGTAGCTGCATGAGTTCAGTCAGTAGCTGCACGAGTTCAGTCAGTAGCTGCGTGAGTCAGTAGCTGTGTGAGTCAGTAGCTGCGTGAGTCAGTAGCTGCGTGAGTTCAGTCAGTAGCTGCATGAGTTCAGTAGCTGCATGAGTTCAGTCAGTAGCTGCACGAGTTCAGTCAGTAGCTGCGTGAGTCAGTAGCTGCGTGAGTCAGTAGCTGCGTGAGTTCAGTAGCTGCGTGAGTTCAGTAGCTGCATGAGTCAGTAGCTGCGTGAGTCAGTAGCTGCATGAGTTCAGTAGCTGCATGAGTTCAGTCAGTAGCTGCATGAGTCAGTAGCTGCACGAGTCAGTAGCTGCATGAGTTCAGTAGCTGCATGAGTTCAGTCAGTAGCTGCATGAGTTCAGTCAGTAGCTGCGTGAGTCAGTAGCTGTGTGAGTCAGTAGCTGCGTGAGTCAGTAGCTGCATGAGTCAGTAGCTGCATGAGTTCAGTAGCTGCATGAGTTCAGTCAGTAGCTGCATGAGTTCAGTCAGTAGCTGCACGAGTTCAGTCAGTAGCTGCGTGAGTCAGTAGCTGTGTGAGTCAGTAGCTGCGTGAGTCAGTAGCTGCGTGAGTTCAGTCAGTAGCTGCATGAGTCAGTAGCTGCATGAGTCAGTAGCTGCACGAGTCAGTAGCTGCATGAGTTCAGTAGCTGCATGAGTTCAGTCAGTAGCTGCATGAGTTCAGTCAGTAGCTGCGTGAGTCAGTAGCTGTGTGAGTCAGTAGCTGCGTGAGTCAGTAGCTGCATGAGTCAGTAGCTGCATGAGTTCAGTAGCTGCATGAGTTCAGTCAGTAGCTGCATGAGTTCAG
>JAAOOA010002446.1:25000-44118 GCA_012861695.1 Trematomus loennbergii
CCTGCTCTCTCTACCTGAGTAAAGGATGTTCTCCTGCTCTCTACCTGAGTAAAGGATGTTCTCCTGCTCTCTACTGAGTAAAGGATGTTCTCCTGCTCTCTCTACCTGAGTAAAGGATGTTCTCCTGCTCTCTACCTGAGTAAGGATGTTCTCCTGCTCTCTCTACCTGAGTAAAGGATGTACTCCTGCTCTCTCTACCTGAGTAAAGGATGTTCTCCTGCTCTCTCTACCTGAGTAAAGGATGTTCTCCTGCTCTCTACCTGAGTAAAGGATGTTCTCCTGCTCTCTCTACCCGAGTAAAGGATGTTCTCCTGCTCTCTCCCTGAGTAAAGGATGTTCTCCTGCTCTCTACCTGAGTAAAGGATGTTCTCCTGCTCTCTCTACCTGAGTAAAGGATGTTCTCCTGCTCTCTACCTGAGTAAAGGATGTTCTCCTGCTCTCTCTACCTGAGTAAAGGATGTTCTCCTGCTCTCTCTACCTGAGTAAAGGATGTTCTCCTGCTCTCTCTACCTGAGTAAAGGATGTTCTCCTGCTCTCTACCTGAGTAAAGGATGTTCTCCTGCTCTCTACCTGAGTAAAGGATGTTCTCCTGCTCTCTCTACCTGAGTAAAGGATGTTCTCCTGCTCTCTACCTGAGTAAAGGATGTTCTCCTGCTCTCTCTACCTGAGTAAAGGATGTTCTCCTGCTCTCTACCTGAGTAAAGGATGTTCTCCTGCTCTCTCTACTGAGTAAAGGATGTTCTCCTGCTCTCTCTACCTGAGTAAAGGATGTTCTCCTGCTCTCTCTACCTGAGTAAAGGATGTACTCCTGCTCTCTCTACCTGAGTAAAGGATGTTCTCCTGCTCTCTTACCTGAGTAAAGGATGTTCTCCTGCTCTCTACCTGAGTAAAGGATGTCTCCTGCTCTCTCTACCTGAGTAAAGGATGTTCTCCTGCTCTCTACCTGAGTAAAGGATGTTCTCCTGCTCTCTACCTGAGTAAAGGATGTTCTCCTGCTCTCTACCTGAGTAAAGGATGTTCTCCTGCTCTCTACCTGAGTAAAGGATGTTCTCCTGCTCTCTACCTGAGTAAAGGATGTTCTCCTGCTCTCTACCTGAGTAAAGGATGTTCTCCTGCTCTCTACCTGAGTAAAGGATGTTCTCCTGCTCTCTCTACCTGAGTAAAGGATGTTCTCCTGCCCTCTCTACCTGAGTAAAGGATGTTCTCCTGCTCTCTACCTGAGTAAAGGATGTTCTCCTGCTCTCTCTACCTGAGTAAAGGATGTTCTCCTGCCCTCTCTACCTGAGTAAAGGATGTTCTCCTGCTCTCTCTACCTGAGTAAAGGATGTTCTCCTGCTCTCTCTACCTGAGTAAAGGATGTTCTCCTGCTCTCTCTACCTGAGTAAAGGATGTTCTCCTGCTCTCTACCTGAGTAAAGGATGTTCTCCTGCTCTCTCTACCTGAGTAAAGGATGTTCTCCTGCTCTCTCTACCTGAGTAAAGGATGTCTCCTGCTCTCTCTACCTGAGTAAAGGATGTTCTCCTGCTCTCTACCTGAGTAAAGGATGTTCTCCTGCTCTCTACCTGAGTAAAGGATGTTCTCCTGCTCTCTCTACCTGAGTAAAGGATGTTCTCCTGCTCTCTACCTGAGTAAAGGATGTTCTCCTGCTCTCTACCTGAGTAAAGGATGTTCTCCTGCTCTCTCTACCTGAGTAAAGGATGTTTCTGCTCTCTACCTGAGTAAAGGATGTTCTCCTGCTCTCTCTACCTGAGTAAAGGATGTTCCCGCTCTCTCTACCTGAGTAAAGGATGTTCTCCTGCTCTCTCTACCTGAGTAAAGGATGTTCTCCTGCTCTCTACCTGAGTAAAGGATGTTCTCCTGCTCTCTACCTGAGTAAAGGATGTTCTCCTGCTCTCTACCTGAGTAAAGGATGTTCTCCTGCTCTCTCTACCTGAGTAAAGGATGTTCTCCTGCTCTCTACCTGAGTAAAGGATGTTCTCCTGCTCTCTCTACCTGAGTAAAGGATGTTCTCCTGCTCTCTACCTGAGTAAAGGATGTTCTCCTGCTCTCTTACCTGAGTAAAGGATGTTCTCCTGCTCTCTCTACCTGAGTAAAGGATGTTCTCCTGCTCTCTCTACCTGAGTAAAGGATGTTCTCCTGCTCTCTACCTGAGTAAAGGATGTTCTCCTGCTCTCTACCTGAGTAAAGGATGTTCTCCTGCTCTCTACCTGAGTAAAGGATGTTCTCCTGCTCTCTCTACCTGAGTAAAGGATGTTCTCCTGCTCTCTCTACCTGAGTAAAGGATGTTCTCCTGCTCTCTCTACCTGAGTAAAGGATGTTCTCCTGCTCTCTCTACCTGAGTAAAGGATGTTCTCCTGCTCTCTCTACCTGAGTAAAGGATGTTCTCCTGCTCTCTACCTGAGTAAAGGATGTTCTCCTGCTCTCTACCTGAGTAAAGGATGTTCTCCTGCTCTCTCTACCTGAGTAAAGGATGTTCTCCTGCTCTCTACCTGAGTAAAGGATGTTCTCCTGCTCTCTACCTGAGTAAAGGATGTTCTCCTGCTCTCTCTACCTGAGTAAAGGATGTTCTCCTGCCTCTCTACCTGAGTAAAGGATGTTCTCCTGCTCTCTACCTGAGTAAAGGATGTTCTCCTGCTCTCTCTACCTGAGTAAAGGATGTTCTCCTGCTCTCTTACCTGAGTAAAGGATGTTCTCCTGCTCTCTCTACCTGAGTAAAGGATGTTCTCCTGCTCTCTACCTGAGTAAAGGATGTTCTCCTGCTCTCTCTACCTGAGTAAAGGATGTTCTCCTGCTCTCTCTACCTGAGTAAAGGATGTACTCCTGCTCTCTCTACCTGAGTACAGGATGTGTGTTTCCTGCTCTCTCTACCTGAGTAAAGGATGTTCTCCTGCTCTCTACCTGAGTAAAGGAGTTCTCCTGCTCTCTCTACTGAGTAAAGGATGTTCTCCTGCTCTCTACCTGAGTAAAGGATGTTCTCCTGCTCTCTCTACCTGAGTAAAGGATGTTCTCCTGCCCTCTCTACCTGAGTAAAGGATGTTCTCCTGCTCTCTCTACCTGAGTAAAGGATGTTCTCCTGCTCTCTACCTGAGAAAGGATGTTCTCCTGCTCTCTCTACCTGAGTAAAGGATGTTCTCCTGCTCTCTACCTGAGTAAAGGATGTTCTCCTGCTCTCTCTACCTGAGTAAAGGATGTGTTCTCCTGCTCTCTACCTGAGTAAAGGATGTTCTCCTGCTCTCTCTACCTGAGTAAAGGATTGTTCTCCTGCTCTTACCTGAGTAAAGGATGTTCTCCTGCTCTCTCTACCTGAGTAAAGGATGTTCTCCTGCCCTCTCTACCTGAGTAAAGGATGTTCTCCTGCTCTCTACCTGAGTAAAGGATGTTCTCCTGCTCTCTCTACCTGAGTAAAGGATGTTCTCCTGCTCTCTACCTGAGTAAAGGATGTTCTCCTGCTCTCTACCTGAGTAAAGGATGTTCTCCTGCTCTCTACCTGAGTAAAGGATGTTCTCCTGCTCTCTCTACCTGAGTAAAGGATGTTCTCCTGCCCTCTCTACTGAGTAAAGGATGTTCTCCTGCTCTCTACCTGAGTAAAGGATGTTCTCCTGCTCTCTCTACCTGAGTAAAGGATGTTCTCCTGCCCTCTCTACCTGAGTAAAGGATGTTCTCCTGCTCTCTCTACCTGAGTAAAGGATGTTCTCCTGCTCTCTCTACCTGAGTAAAGGATGTTCTCCTGCTCTCTACCTGAGTAAAGGATGTTCTCCTGCTCTCTCTACCTGAGTAAAGGATGTTTCCTGCTCTCTCTACCTGAGTAAAGGATGTTCTCCTGCTCTCTCTACCTGAGTAAAGGATGTTCTCCTGCTCTCTCTACCTGAGTAAAGGATGTTCTCCTGCTCTCTACCTGAGTAAAGGATGTTCTCCTGCTCTCTACCTGAGTAAAGGATGTTCTCCTGCTCTCTCTACCTGAGTAAAGGATGTTCTCCTGCTCTCTCTACCTGAGTAAAGGATGTTCTCCTGCTCTCTCTACCTGAGTAAAGGATGTTCTCCTGCTCTCTACCTGAGTAAAGGATGTTCTCCTGCTCTCTACCTGAGTAAAGGATGTTCTCCTGCTCTCTACCTGAGTAAAGGATGTTCTCCTGCTCTCTACCTGAGTAAAGGATGTTCTCCTGCTCTCTCTACCTGAGTAAAGGATGTTCTCTGCTCTCTACCTGAGTAAAGGATGTTCTCCTGCTCTCTACCTGAGTAAAGGATGTTCTCCTGCTCTCTCTACCTGAGTAAAGGATGTTCTCCTGCTCTCTACCTGAGTAAAGGATGTTCTCCTGCTCTCTCTACCTGAGTAAAGGATGTTCTCCTGCTCTCTCTACCTGAGTAAAGGATGTTCTCCTGCTCTCTCTACCTGAGTAAAGGATGTTCTCCTGCTCTCTCTACCTGAGTAAAGGATGTTCTCCTGCTCTCTACCTGAGTAAAGGATGTTCTCCTGCTCTCTCTACCTGAGTAAAGGATGTTCTCCTGCTCTCTACCTGAGTAAAGGATGTTCTCCTGCTCTCTACCTGAGTAAAGGATGTTCTCCTGCTCTCTCTACCTGAGTAAAGGATGTTCTCCTGCTCTCTACCTGAGTAAAGGATGTTCTCCTGCTCTCTACCTGAGTAAAGGATGTTCTCCTGCTCTCTCTACCTGAGTAAAGGATGTTCTCCTGCTCTCTACCTGAGTAAAGGATGTTCTCCTGCTCTCTACCTGAGTAAAGGATGTTCTCCTGCTCTCTCTACCTGAGTAAAGGATGTTCTCCTGCTCTCTCTACCTGAGTAAGGATGTTCTCCTGCTCTCTCTACCTGAGTAAAGGATGTTCTCCTGCTCTCTACCTGAGTAAAGGATGTTCTCCTGCTCTCTCTACCTGAGTAAAGGATGTTCTCCTGCTCTCTCTACCTGAGTAAAGGATGTTCTCCTGCTCTCTACCTGAGTAAAGGATGTTCTCCTGCTCTCTACCTGAGTAAAGGATGTTCTCCTGCTCTCTCTACCTGAGTAAAGGATGTTCTCCTGCTCTCTACCTGAGTAAAGGATGTTCTCCTGCTCTCTACCTGAGTAAGGATGTTCTCCTGCTCTCTCTACCTGAGTAAAGGATGTTCTCCTGCTCTCTACCTGAGTAAAGGATGTTCTCCTGCTCTCTCTACCTGAGTAAAGGATGTTCTCCTGCTCTCTCTACCTGAGTAAAGGATGTTCTCCTGCTCTCTCTACCTGAGTAAAGGATGTTCTCCTGCTCTCTCTACCTGAGTAAAGGATGTTCTCCTGCTCTCTCTACCTGAGTAAAGGATGTTCTCCTGCTCTCTCTACCTGAGTAAAGGATGTTCTCCTGCTCTCTCTACCTGAGTAAAGGATGTTCTCCTGCTCTCTCTACCTGAGTAAAGGATGTTCTCCTGCTCTCTCTACCTGAGTAAAGGATGTACTCCTGCTCTCTCTACCTGAGTACAGGATGTGTGTACTCCTGCCCTCTCTACTGAGTAAAGGATGTTCTCCTGCTCTCTCTACCTGAGTAAAGGATGTGTTCTCCTGCTCTCTCTACCTGAGTACAGGATGTTCTCCTGCTCTCTACCTGAGTAAAGGATGTTCTCCTGCTCTCTCTACCTGAGTAAAGGATGTTCTCCTGCTCTCTCTACCTGAGTACAGGATGTTCTCCTGCTCTCTACCTGAGTAAAGGATGTTCTCCTGCTCTCTCTATACCTGAGTACAGGATGTGTGTACTCCTGCCCTCTCTACCTGTGTCTCCCCAGGTGTTCAGCATGTTCCTGGAGACCCTGGTGGACTTCGTGCTCCTGCACAGAGACGATCTGCAGGACTGATCTTCGTTCTGCTCACTCAGCTGCTGAAGAAGATGGGGGCGGAGCTACTGGGCTCCGTTCAGGCCAAAGTGCAGCGGCGCTGGACGTCACCAGGTATATATACACACACACACTCACTCACTCACTCACTCACTCACTCACTCACTCACTCATCACTCACTCACTCACTCACTCAAGTAAATGGAATATGATATATTAGATAAATAATTTCCCAACACAAACAGATGAATGTTTATGGATGTTCTCTCTGTGTGTGTGTGTGTGTGTGTGTGCAGGGAGTCGTTCCCGTACGAGACGCAGTTCAACATCCTGATGCGGTTCATCGTGGATCAGACGCAGACCCCCAACCTGAAGGTGAAGGTGGCCATCCTGCGCTACGTTCAGGCTCTCTCTCAGCTGATGGATCCCGCAGACTTCTCTAACTCCAGCGAAACACGACTCGCCGTCTCTCGGATCATCACCTGGACCACGGAGCCCAAGAGCTCCGACGTACGCAAGGTACATCTACACCTTTGACATACACAATAAGACCACAACATACTCACAATAAAACACATTGGAACACATCGAGACTAGGACCGGAGTACTAAGAATCAAGTTAATAAAATACTATGAGATCATTAAATAAGGAAACCTAACTAAACCAAACGGGATCTGGTTGTCAGGGCAACCACAAAGAAATGCTAGGATAGAAAATAGGATGGCTGAATAGGACTACAGAAGTCGTGGAGGTCGTTCTCCGTCATTACGCTGAACACGTAAACACTCCTCTAAGTTAGTCTGCCCTGTTCTGCTTGAAAGCAAGTACCTGCCTCCTGCAAAGTGTTCTAACAAACGCTTCAACTCGTTACCGTTTAGAATCTGTGTGTTTGAATATGGATCTGAAGTTGGCGTGACGTTGAAGTCGTGCTGCTGGACTCGCTGTAGTTCCTTTATAGCATCACGTTAGCATTTTGCTTCTGGACATTAGATTTATGATTAGAACATTATAAAAGTAGACATGTGGAGTGATCCGGCTGAACAAAACGTGCATTTATCAAACAGGTTTGTTTTCCACAGACCGTATTTCCAGCTATTTTCCAAAATCTTATGGAGAAATCCCGTTGCGTTTTTGTCGAGGGAACCAGCAGCTTCCTTCAGGGTTTTAGGACGCGTCACTGCACCGCTCTATGCTGTGGGGTTACTTTGGAAAAAGCCCTGTTAAGAACTGGCCCATTTATGGATAATACTAATTGTTATATCATCGAACCATTTTCATAGATTTACTTAGATGACTCAAATCTGCTGGTCTGGAGGCTCCTTGGCAGCTGCAAGGGATTATGGGACGGCTTTATTTTACCAGTCTTTTCCACGCCATCCTTTGTTTCTTTCTTTATTTTTCACACACTTTTTTTTACCACGGCACCCCCAGACCCTCCACAGCTGGGGGGCGACGAGGTCTCAGGTCCACCCAGCACCGGGGGGGACACACCTGGAGGACAGTTGTAAACAGGTAGAGCTCACCACAGCATGAGAAAAACTCCTCTAACAAGACAGGTCTAACAAGCCTGAGAGACAGGTCTAACAAAGCCTGAGAGACAGGTCTAACAAAGCCTGAGAGACAGGTCTAACAAAGCCTGAGAGACAGGTCTAACAAAGCCTGAGAGACAGGTCTAACAAAGCCTGAGAGACACGTCTAACAAAGCCTGAGAGACACGTCTAACAAAGCCTGAGAGACGAGTCTAACAAAGCCTGAGAGACGAGTCTAACAAAGCCTGAGAGACAGTCTAACAAAGCCTGAGAGACGAGTCTAACAAAGCCTGAGAGACACGTCTAACAAAGCCTGAGAGACAGGTCTAACAAAGCCTGAGAGACAGGTCTAACAAAGCTGAGAGACGAGTCTAACAAAGCCTGAGAGACACGTCTAACAAAGCCTGAGAGACGAGTCTAACAAAGCCTGAGAGACAAGTCTAACAAAGCCTGAGAGACACGTCTAACAAAGCCTGAGAGACAGGTCTAACAAAGCCTGAGAGACAGGTCTAACAAAGCCTGAGAGACGAGTCTAACAAAGCCTGAGAGACAGGTCTAACAAAGCCTGAGAGACAGGTCTAACAAAGCCTGAGAGACGAGTCTAACAAAGCCTGAGAGACAGGTCTAACAAAGCCTGAGAGACAGGTCTAACAAAGCCTGAGAGACAGGTCTAACAAAGCCTGAGAGACGAGTCTAACAAAGCCTGAGAGACACGTCTAACAAAGCCTGAGAGACACGTCTAACAAAGCCTGAGAGACGAGTCTAACAAAGCCTGAGAGACACGTCTAACAAAGCCTGAGAGACGAGTCTAACAAAGCCTGAGAGACGAGTCTAACAAAGCCTGAGAGACGAGTCATAAAGCCTGAGAGACAGGTCTAACAAAGCCAGAGAGACGAGTCTAACAAAGCCTGAGAGACGAGTCTAACAAAGCCTGAGAGACGAGTCATAAACCCTGAGAGACAGGTCTAACAAAGCCAGAGAGACGAGTCTAATAAAGCCTGAGCCTGAGGAGGAGCATGGAGCCCAGAAATAACCCTTTAAATACATAAATAAACAGGTAGAGTCCACCGACAGCATGAGAAACTCTAACTCAGAGACGAGTCTAACTCAGAGACAAGTCTAACACAGAGACGAGTCTAACTCAGAGACGAGTCTAACTCAGAGACAAGTCTAACTCAGAGACAAGTCTAACACAGAGACGAGTCTAACTCAGAGACGAGTCTAACTCAGAGACAAGTCTAACTCAGAGACGAGTCTAACACAGAGACGAGTCTAACTCGGAGACGAGTCTAACTCGGAGACGAGTCTAACTCGGAGACGAGTCTAACTCGGAGACGAGTCTAACTCGGAGACGAGTCTAACTCGGAGACAAGTCTAACACAGAGACAAGTCTAACTCAGAGACTCTAACTCAGAGACGAGTCTAACTCAGAGACAAGTCTAACTCAGAGACAAGTCTAACTCAGAGACAAGTCTAACTCAGAGACGAGTCTAACTCAGAGACAAGTCTACACAGAGACTCGTCTAACACAGAGACTCTAACTCAGAGACGAGTCTAACTCAGAGACGAGTCTAACTCAGAGACGAGTCTAACTCAGAGACAAGTCTAACTCAGAGACAAGTCTAACTCAGAGACAAGTCTAACTCAGAGACTCGTCTAACTCAGAGACTCGTCTAACACAGAGACGAGTCTAACAAAGCCTGAGAGACGAGTCATAAAGCCTGAGAGACAGGTCTAACAAAGCCAGAGAGACGAGTCTAATAAAGCCTGAGCCTGAGGAGGAGCATGGAGCCCAGAAATAACCCTTTAAATACATAAATAAACAGGTAGAGTCCACCGACAGCATGAGAAACTCTAACTCAGAGACGAGTCTAACTCAGAGACAAGTCTAACACAGAGACAAGTCTAACACAGAGACAAGTCTAACTCAGAGACGAGTCTAACTCAGAGACAAGTCTAACTCAGAGACGAGTCTAACTCGGAGACAAGTCTAACACAGAGACAAGTCTAACTCAGAGACTCTAACTCAGAGACGAGTCTAACTCAGAGACGAGTCTAACTCAGAGACGAGTCTAACTCAGAGACAAGTCTAACTCAGAGACTCTAACTCAGAGACGAGTCTAACACAGAGACAAGTCTAACTCAGATACAAGTCTAACTCAGATACAAGTCTAACTCAGATACAAGTCTAACTCAGAGACTCTAACTCAGAGACTCTAACTCAGAGACGAGTCTAACTCAGAGACGAGTCTAACTCAGAGACAGGTCTAACAAAGCCTGAGAGACGAGTCTAACAAAGCCTGAGAGACGAGTCTAACAAAGCCCGAGAGACGAGTCTAACAAAGCCCGAGAGACGAGTCTAACAAAGCCCGAGAGACGAGTCTAACAAAGCCGAGAGACGAGTCTAACAAAGCCCGAGAGACGAGTCTAACAAAGCCAGAGAGAGACGAGTCTAATAAAGCCTGAGCCTGAGGAGGAGCATGGAGCCCAGAAATAACCCTTTAAATACCGTTTAAACAGGTAGAGTCCACCGACAGCAGTCTAACTCAGAGACAAGTCTAACTCAGAGACGGGTCTAACTCAGAGACAAGTCTAACTCAGAGACGGGTCTAACTCAGAGACAAGTCTAACTCAGACGGGTCTAACTCAGAGACAGGTCTAACTCAGAGACGAGTCTAACTCAGAGACGAGTCTAACTCAGAGACAAGTCTAACTCAGAGACAGGTCTAACTCAGAGACAGGTCTAACTCAGAGACGAGTCTAACTTTTTTTTTTTACTTTGAATGGACATGCTGCACGCTGTGTGTGTGTGTGTGTGTGTGTGTGTGTGTGTTAAAATATTCATCATCAATTTTAACTTTCCATAATGAAATGAAGATGATGCTGTGATGTTTAAAATCCTGCGCTCACAGGACACTCTGCTGCAGACCTTTACTCTAGTGTGTGTGTGTGTGTGTGTGTGTGTGTGTTGTGTGTGTGTGTGTGGTGTGTGTGTGTGTGGTGTGGGTGTGTGTGTGTGTGTGTGTGTGGTGTGTGTGTGTGTGTGTGTGTTGTGTGTGTGTGTGTGTGTGTGGGTGTGTGTGTGTTGTGTGTGTGTGTGTGTGTGTGTGTGTGTGTGTGTGTGTGTGTGTGTGTGGTGTGTGTGTGTGTGTGTGTGTGTGTGTGTGTGTGGTGTGTGTGTGTGTGTTACAGGCTGCTCAGGTGGTGCTGATCTGTCTCTTTGAGCTGAACACTCCTGAGTTCACCATGCTGCTCGGCGCCCTGCCCAAAACCTTCCAGGAGGGAACGACCAGACTGTTACACAACCACCTGAGGAGCAGCATGGTGAGGACGGACACACACCACACACACACACACACACACACAGAGAGAGACTCACACACACACACAGTGACTCACACATTTATGATAACACATATTTAATACCTCACAGAGTGTTTAAAAAGGTGTGTGAAGCAGTGTTTCTCTGTATTGTCTCTCTGCAGGTGTCCTCTGGTTCCCCTGCAGGCCGGACCCCCCTCGCCCACTCACCTCCCCCACAAACTGCTCCCCGGGGGGTCTCTCTCCCAGGTAACTCCATAGTGGAGTATGAAAACAAGATATACTGTAAAGTTATGGACCACTTGTGACTCTTTCTCTAACTGAAGGGACACACAGGGAACACTGCCTGCATGAGGCCCAATGTTTGCTCACTGGTTCCACAGAACATTATATTGTTGACGGACACAGTTGTGTTAACAGACGATCTGCTTTAGTGCATCAGCAGCACAGGTGTAGGTTGGAGGAGGATCCTAAAGTGGGTTCTGCTGCTCCGTGTGGATTTGTTGGCACCGATGTCGTCGTATCTGAAAGGTAAATGAGGAATTGTCTGGTTAATGAAGCGGCTCCTCTCCCTGCAGCCTGCTGGATCTGGACAGTGAGATCTTAAACGCTGAGGAGATCTTCTCGTCTCTGCGAGGCGTCACTGAGGCCATCCAGAACTTCAGCTTCCGCAGCCAGGAGGAGCTGACGGAGCCCCGGAGGGACGGCAAGGTGGGGAGGAGGAGCATGGAGCCCAGAAATAACCCTTAAAATAACCCTTAAAATACTGTTTTAATAACCCTTTAAATACTGTTTGAATACTGTTTGAATGCAGTTTAAATACTGTTTGAATGCAGTTTAAATGCAGTTTAAATACTGTTTGAATGCAGTTTAAATACTGTTTGAATACTGTTTGAATGCAGTTTAAATACTGTTTGAATACAGTTTAAATACTGTTTGAATGCAGTTTAAATACTGTTTGAATGCAGTTTAAATACTGTTTGAATACAGTTTGAATACAGTTTAAATACTGTTTGAATGCAGTTTGAATGCAGTTTGAATGCAGTTTGAATGCAGTTTAAATACTGTTTGAATACAGTTTGAATACAGTTTAAATACTGTTTGAATACAGTTTGAATACAGTTTAAATACTGTTTGAATGCAGTTTGAATGCAGTTTGAATGCAGTTTGAATACAGTTTAAATACTGGTTGAATGCAGTTTGAATGCAGTTTGAATGCAGTTTGAATACTGGTTGAATGCAGTTTGAATGCAGTTTGAATACAGTTTAAATACTGTTTGAATACAGTTTAAATACTGTTTGAATGCAGTTTGAATGCAGTTTGAATACAGTTTAAATACTGTTGAATGCAGTTTGAATGCAGTTTGAATACAGTTTAAATACTGTTTGAATGCAGTTTAAATACTGTTTGAATGCAGTTTGAATGCAGTTTGAATGCAGTTTGAATACTGGTTGAATGCAGTTTGAATACAGTTTAAATACTGTTTGAATACAGTTTAAATACTGTTTGAATGCAGTTTGAATGCAGTTTGAATACAGTTTAAATACTGGTTGAATGCAGTTTGAATGCAGTTTGAATGCAGTTTGAATACAGTTTAAATACTGTTTGAATACAGTTTAAATACTGTTTGAATGCAGTTTGAATGCAGTTTGAATACAGTTTAAATACTGGTTGAATGCAGTTTGAATGCAGTTTGAATACAGTTTAAATACTGGTTGAATGCAGTTTAAATACTGTTTGAATACAGTTTAAATACTGTTTGAATACAGTTTAAATACTGTTTGAATGCAGTTTAAATACTGTTTGAATGCAGTTTCAATACTGTTTAAATACAGTTTGAATACAGTTTGAATACAGTTTCAATACTGTTTAAATACTGTTTGAATACAGTTTAAATACTGTTTAAATACTGTTTGAATACAGTTTGAATACTGTTTGAATGCAGTTTAAATACTGTTTGAATGCAGTTTGAATGCAGTTTAAATACTGTTTGAATACTGTTTGAATACTGTTGAATACAGTTTGAATACAGTTTGAATACAGTTTGAATACTGTTTGAATGCAGTTTAAATACTGTTTGAATACTGTTTGAATGCAGTTTAAATACTGTTTGAATACAGTTTAAATACTGTTTGAATGCAGTTTAAATACTGTTTGAATGCAGTTTGAATGCAGTTTCAATACAGTTTAAATACTGTTTGAATGCAGTTTGAATGCAGTTTAAATACTGTTTGAATGCAGTTTGAATGCAGTTTAAATACTGTTTGAATGCAGTTTGAATGCAGTTTAAATACTGTTTGAATACTGTTTTAATACAGTTTGAATACTGTTTGAATGCAGTTTGAATGCAGTTTCAATCCAGTTTAAATACTGTTTGAATGCAGTTTGAATACTGTTTGAATACAGTTTGAATACTGTTTGAATGCAGTTTGAATGCAGTTTAAATACTGTTTGAATGCAGTTTGAATGCAGTTTAAATACTGTTTGAATGCAGTTTGAATACTGTTTTAATACAGTTTGAATACTGTTTGAATGCAGTTTGAATGCAGTTTGAATACAGTTTGAATACTGTTTGAATACTGTTTGAATGCAGTTTGAATACAGTTTGAATACTGTTTGAATGCAGTTTGAATACAGTTTAAATACTGTTTGAATACTGTTTAAATACTGTTTGAATACTGTTTGAATGCAGTTTGAATACAGTTTGAATACAGTTTGAATACAGTTTGAATACTGTTTGAATACTGTTTAAATGCAGTTTGAATACTGTTTGAATGCAGTTTGAATGCAGTTGAATACTGTTTGAATACAGTTTGAATACAGTTTGAATACTGTTTGAATACTGTTTGAATGCAGTTTGAATACAGTTTAAATACTGTTTGAATACTGTTTAAATACAGTTTGAATACTGTTTGAATGCAGTTTGAATACAGTTTGAATACTGTTTGAATACAGTTTGAATACAGTTTGAATACTGTTTAAATACTGTTTGAATACAGTTTAAATACTGTTTGAATGCAGTTTCAATACTGTTTGAATGCAGTTTGAATACAGTTTAAATACTGTTTAAATACTGTTTGAATACAGTTTAAATACTGTTTAAATACTGTTGAATGCAGTTTAAATACTGTTTGAATACAGTTTAATACAGTTTAAATACTGTTTGAATACAGTTTAAATACTGTTTGAATACAGTTTAAATACAGTTTGAATGCAGTTTCAATACTGTTGGAATGCAGTTTAAATACTGTTGGAATCCAGTTTAAATACTGTTTGAATACAGTTTGAATACAGTTTGAATGCAGTTTCAATACAGTTTAAATACTGTTTGAATACAGTTTGAATACAGTTTAAATAGTTTGAATGCAGTTTGAATGCAGTTTGAATGCAGTTTCAATACTGTTTGAATACTGTTTAAATACTGTTTGAATACAGTTTGAATACTGTTTGAATACTGTTTGAATGCAGTTTAACTACTGTTTAAATACTGTTTAAATGCAGTTTAAATGCAGTTTGAATGCAGTTGAATGCAGTTTCAATACTGTTTGAATACTGTTAATACTGTTGAATACAGTTTGAATACAGTTGAATACTGTTGAATGCAGTTTAAATACTGTTTGAATACTGTTAAATGCAGTTTAAATACAGTTTAAATACTGTTTGAATGCAGTTTGAATACTGTTTGAATGCAGTTTGAATGCAGTTTCAATCCAGTTTAAATACTGTTTGAATGCAGTTTGAATACTGTTTGAATACAGTTTGAATACTGTTTGAATGCAGTTTAAATCCAGTTTAAATACAGTTTGAATGCAGTTTCAATACAGTTTAAATACTGTTTGAATACAGTTTAAATACAGTTTCAATACAGTTTAAATACTGTTTGAATACAGTTTAAATACTGTTTAAATACAGTTTAAATACTGTTTGAATGCAGTTTCAATACTGTTTGAATACAGTTTAAATACTGTTTAAACTGTTTGAATACAGTTTAAATACTGTTTAAATACTGTTTGAATGCAGTTTAAATACTGTTTGAATACAGTTTAAATACAGTTTAAATACTGTTTGAATACAGTTTAAATACTGTTTGAATACAGTTTAAATACTGTTTAAATACTGTTTGAATACAGTTTAAATACTGTTTGAATGCAGTTCAATACTGTTTGAATACAGTTTAAATACTGTTTAAATACTGTTTGAATACAGTTTAAATACTGTTTAAATACTGTTTGAATGCAGTTTAAATACTGTTTGAATACAGTTTAAATACAGTTTAAATACTGTTTGAATACAGTTTAAATACTGTTTGAATGCAGTTTAAATACTGTTGGAATGCAGTTTAAATACTGTTGGAATGCAGTTTAAATACTGTTTGAATGCAGTTTCAATACTGTTTAAATACTGTTTGAATACAGTTTAAATACTGTTTGAATGCAGTTTAAATACTGTTTGAATACAGTTTAAATACTGTTTGAATACAGTTTAAATACAGTTTAAATACTGTTTGAATACAGTTTAAATACTTTGAATGCAGTTTAAATACTGTTTGAATACAGTTTAAATACAGTTTGAATACTGTTTGAATGCAGTTTAAATACAGTTTGAATGCAGTTTAAATACTGTTTGAATACAGTTTAAATACAGTTTAAATACTGTTTGAATACAGTTTAAATACTGTTTGAATACAGTTTAAATACTGTTTGAATACAGTTTAAATACAGTTTGAATACTGTTTGAATACAGTTTGAATGCAGTTTCAATACAGTTTAAATACTGTTTGAATGCAGTTTAAATACAGTTTGAATGCAGTTTAAATACTGTTGAATACAGTTTAAATACAGTTTAAATACTGTTTGAATACAGTTTAAATACTGTTTGAATGCAGTTTAAATACTGTTGGAATGCAGTTTAAATACTGTTGGAATGCAGTTTAAATACTGTTGGAATGCAGTTTAAATACTGTTGGAATGCAGTTTAAATACTGTTTGAATGCAGTTTAAATACTGTTTGAATGCAGTTTCAATACTGTTTGAATGCAGTTTAAATACTGTTTGAATACAGTTTAAATACTGTTTGAATACAGTTTAAATACAGTTTGAATACTGTTTGAATACAGTTTGAATGCAGTTTCAATACAGTTTAAATACTGTTTGAATACAGTTTGAATACAGTTTCAATACTGTTTGAATACAGTTTGAATACTGTTGAATACAGTTTCAATACTGTTTGAATACAGTTTGAATACTGTTTGAATACAGTTTGAATACAGTTTGAATACAGTTTGAATACAGTTTGAATGCAGTTTCAATACAGTTTAAATACTGTTTGAATACAGTTTAAATACTGTTTGAATACAGTTTGAATGCAGTTTCAATACAGTTTAAATACTGTTTGAATTCTGTTTAAATACAGTTTGAATGCAGTTTAAATACTGTTTGAATTCTGTTTAAATACAGTTTGAATACAGTTTAAATACTGTTTGAATGCAGTTTAAATACTGTTTGAATGCAGTTTAAATACTGTTTGAATGCAGTTTAAATACTGTTTGAATGCAGTTTAAATACTGTTTGAATGCAGTTTAAATACTGTTTGAATTCTGTTTAAATACAGTTTGAATACAGTTTAAATACTGTTTGAATGCAGTTTAATACTGTTTGAATGCAGTTTAAATACTGTTTGAATACAGTTTAAATACTGTTTTGAATACAGTTTGAATGCAGTTTAAATACTGTTTGAATACAGTTTGAATACAGTTTGAATGCAGTTTAAATACTGTTTGAATGCAGTTTAAATACAGTTTGAATGCAGTTTAAATACAGTTTAAATACTGTTTAAATACAGTTTAAATACAGTTTAAATACAGTTTAAATACAGTTTAAATACAGTTTAAATACAGTTTAAATACCCTTAAAGTAGTAGTGTAGTGTTTATATACTGTTTAAATACTGCTGTGTCCTCAGGAGGAAAGCAGCTATCAATCAGTCCGTATATATACAGACTACTTTCTCCACCATACACAGAAACATTTGATCTATTTATTGGAGATTAGTACTAGAAAAACCCAATGCCCCCCAAATAAATGGCGTTTTCTTCTGTGTGTCTGCAGGAGGTGTTGGATTGTCCCCAGACTCTGAGGTTTTGGGGGGGGCCGCACGGCACTGGACAATAAGACGTCTCTGCTGAACACGCCCCCCCACGCTCCTTCTGCGGCCCGCTTCAGAGACTACAACCCGTTCAACTACTGCGACAGCATCGGAGCGATGGAGGACGACGGGGGACCCCAAACCTTATTCTGTTAATTATCTGTTGCAATTCAAAAGTCAGAAGTGCATTTCAAATCTTACTTTAGTTTTATATTTCAAATAAAACCCCTAAGAGGCATGGTATACTTACAGCATGACGGGAGAGGACGCTGGCGCTTGTTTGTTCGCCGCTTCTCCTACGCCTCAGTTCTTATCTGCTTTTAAGCTATAGTTACACGCTAAACTTTGAGTCTGTTCAACAAGTGTCTTTATATCTTAAACCTCGTGATTATTGACGGTTTTGGACCTGGCGGCTCGGGACTCACTTGCTGTATCGCCCAAATTCTCCGACTATCTCCGGCTGACTGCTTGCCTCTCTCCGGCTGGACTGCTTGCCTCTCTCCGGCTTACTGCTTGCCTCTCTCCGGCTGACTGCTTGCTCTCTCCGCTGACTGCTTGCCTCTCTCCGGCTGACTGCTTGCCTCTCTCCGGCTGACTGCTTGCCTCTCTCCGGCTGACTGCTTGCCTCTCTCCGGCTGACTGCTTGCCTCTCTCCGGCTGACTGCTTGCCTCTCTCCGGCTGCTCTCCGGCTGACTGCTTGCCTCTCTCCGGCTGCTCTCCGGCTGACTGCTTGCCTCTCTCCGGCTGACTGCTTGCCTTCTCCGGCTGACTGCTTGCCTCTCTCCGGCTGACTGCTTGCCTCTCTCCGGCTGCTCTCCGGCTGACTGCTTGCCTCTCTCCGGCTGCTCCGGCTGACTGCTTGCCTCTCTCCGGCTGACTGCTTGCCTCTCTCGGCTGACTGCTTGCCTCTCTCCGGCTGACTGCTTGCCTCTCTCCGGCTGACTGCTTGCCTATCTCCGGCTGACTGCTTGCCTCTCTCCCGCTACTAGTGTGATAGCAGCAGACTCCCAAGCCTCTGTTTCATTCCCGGACGTGAGGTATACTAACGGGATAGCCTTCCAGCTGTCCCGTTGCTGTAGCCCTCGCTGCTAAGCACCGCTACCAAACTTCTTCGGCGCCCGACCTGTTGACATGCTCTCCCCTACCACATGAGAGCCTTTCCTAGACCTTTTATTTATTACCACCCTTTATTTATTTTATTTGTATTGTTGTTTTTTATTGCTTTTTATTGATTCTACCGTGTTGTGTACTGTTTTTATACTGTTCATGATCACTGCTTGTAGCACTTCGGGATTTGAAGTCAAATATGAAGTGCTTTATAAATGAAACCATTAGTAAAGGTCTGGGTTTTTCAAAATAAGTGACTGTATCTTTAATGCATGTTTTCACCGTGTATACACATTTTCTGTGCAGGAAGCAGACAGGAGTCTGTGGAAAACAAGATGAGCCCCAAGAGCTTCCCAGGTATGTGCTCTGTTTTTCAAAATAAAATACCCAAGAACACTAGTACCCTTACAGGCAGTTTAGAATGAGGCTTGTATTTCAAAAAAAGCCTATAAGCAACTAACTATATCATGACAGCAAGCTTAGAATGATGCTTGTTTTCAAAATAAAACACCCAACAACAGTATCCTCACAGGCAGTTTAGAATGATGCTTGTTTTCAAAATAAAAGCCTAAGCAGTTAACTATATTATTAAAGCAAGCTCAGAATGATGCTTGTTTTTCAAAATAAAAGCCTAAGCAAATGACTAAATTACGACAGCAAGCTCAGAATGATGCTTGTTTTTCAAAATAAAAGCCTAAGCAGTTAACTATATTATTAAAGCAAGCTCAGAATGATGCTTGTTTTTCAAAATAAAAGCCTAAGCAAATTACTAAATTACGACAGCAAGCTCAGAATGATGCTTGTTTTTCAAAATAAAAGCCTAGAAGCTTACTATATTATTAAAGCAAGCTCAGAATGATGCTTGTTTTTCAAAATAAAAGCCTAAGCAGTTAAATATATTATTAAAGCAAGCTCAGAATGATGCTTGTTTTTCAAAATAAAATCCTTAGAAGATTACTATATTATTATAGCAAGCTCAGAATGATGCTTGTTTTTCAAAATAAAAGCCTAAGCAAATAACTAAATTATGACAGCAAGCTCAGGTTTATGCTTTTTTTCAAATAAAAACTTGGCAATTAACTATACCAGATTACAGCAAGCTCATGTTTTTTTCAAAATAAAAGTTACTTATATCATTAAAACAAGCTCAGAATGAGGCTTGTTTTTCAAAATAGAAGCCCAAAATGCAACAATACAACACAATAGAG